>QRFJ01000462.1:1017300-1267642 GCA_006176705.1 Cocos nucifera
CTTTAGGTTAATGGATATAACAACACATATTCTCAAGAGTTGAGAATTTGAGACATGTGTTATTATAATTAACTCATAAATTACTTTCAATCATAGGATCATTACGTGGATGGTGATCGATCTAGAAGATTGGTATACGATCGCTTCCTTCGGATCGATGAGTCTTGAACTTATGATGTAAAGATATCAGAGCGAAAGTACAGATACTTATTAAGAACAAGGATACTAAGCATGATCAATTTTGAGCAGTCATAAGAAAGTCTACCTTCTCATCAATGACATACTTATTACTGTAATTATGTGTCTTGTTTTCCGACCTGAGGTACATCGATAGTTCACCTTGAGGGTGCTATAGTTTGATTACACCATAACTCGGTCTTCTAGCTATATGGAGCTTTGAGGTGTATATTGGTTGTAGCATATTCATTGTAGAAATTGGATTGCACCAAGATAGGATCTATCAACCTCGGTAAAGAAGGAGTAGTCCTATGAAGATCATGAGATTGAGTCCTAAAGTCTATGGCCATGGTAGAGTAAAAGAAAGAAAAAAGTTTCTATTGGGTTTCACATCGGATTCGAATCGATTGATTCTATCATATGACAGACATGAGGTTTGACAAGTTAACCTTGATTTCAGTTCTATTGAAATTCATGATAGAAGAATCAAATCATATGATAACTGCACCTAGAGGTTCCTTTTTAGTTCTGATGGTTGCCACTATATACTGCTAAGTATCACTAGTAGATTATGAGATTAATTAAAATTATCTTAATGATTGATAATTTTAATTCACTAAATTGAAAAAAGTTTTGATCCATCGAAAATAGTTTTGATGATGTTAATGATAGAGATCATAACATATTCCATTATCATGTAGAATTGAACCTATAAGGTTACATAATCAAGGGTTTTGGTCTTAGATGTTTCAATTGGACTCATATAGTCTAATTGGGTTAGGATTTGATCCTATTGGGTTCAAAAAAATTATGCTAGCACATGATTGGACTTAATTTCTCCTGCTTAGGGTTTTCTATTGGATAGGGCTTAGCCAAATGGATTTGGTTTGTAGGGACACCAAGAGTCGGAGTGCCCTGAATCACCTGCATTGGATAACGATGAGGGGTGCCAAGTTTGGGCTGCCCCCCTCCTTTTTCTCTTTTTTTTGTGCACACATATTAGGGGGCGCACGCTCCCTAGTTTTTCTCAAGGGGCGTGCACCATCTGATAAGTGGAAAGAGAGAGGGTGCATGCCCTATTTATTTTTATCTGGTTGTGTACCTCTTATGGATAATGATCAAGATTAAATTTGAATAGGTTATTTAATCATATGAGGATGAGGTTGTTTGATTTTGGAATTCAAAGAAGGGAAGATAATGTGGGATGCCAACCATCCTTGTCCAGATAAGGATGGTGCATGCCCCATCTAATTTTGTTCAACAAAATAAGCGTGGAGAGTAGAGGATCATCACTTCTGAGAGTCCTTCTATTTTAAGTCATTTGACTCGATCAATGACTTAAAGCCTAAGGACACTTAGATTTCTATTTCTATAAATAGGTACTTGCCAAATAGTTTGGCATCCAAGTTTTAGAAACTACCAAAGCTCTGCCACATCTCTTCCATGCCTCCTCCCACTCCTCTCCACTTCCTTCCTCTCTCCCACGTCCAAAGGAGTTGGGTTGATCTTGTTTCGTGTACTCGAAAGTTGGGTGCTGTCTACGTGAAAGAAGTAGGAGAAGTGATCAAGCATTGATCCAATCCCTGTCGATGATCAAATCAAAGATAGATCTAGAAAAACTCAGATCTGACTTGTTGAAGGTGGATCTAAGCCAGAGAAAGTTATCCGGATCCAAACCCAAGTGGATATCCATAGAGGTTGGGCACATGCTCAGATCAATAGTGGATCTCGATCAAACCATGATCATCGGATTGTGGAGATCATTTACCCACGTAAGGTGATGTGATCACTCCCTTTTTTTTATGGTTATATGCTTTTGTTAATTTAGATCTATGATCTACATGCTAGATTGGATCAAAAAAAATTTGAATTATGCTGCATCTGATTCGAGCCGATCCAGCATGCTGAATCATTCCTTCAGGAGATGTATTCTTTTTTTGGAGTACTTGTGAGGTAGTCCAACATCAGTCCCATACTACTTATAGACTGATGATTGATGGATGCTGGTGTTAGGGACCGGATGTAGGAGGAGATTTGGAAAAGTATATCTTAATTATATATATGCATATGATATGTTTGCACTATATTTGATTAGAATAATTTTATAACTGACGTTCAATAACTTGGTGCAAAGAAGGCATGACTTTTCAGATCATGAGAGGGCTTGAGATACTCGATTGTAGAAGACTGAAGAGTTGTACTGGAACTACAAGATTAAGCTCCATAAAGGATGGCTAGAGCATCATAGGGATGCTGAGAAGGATCTTGTTCCTTGGATCTAGGACTGTCCTCCGAGTCAGTGGAAGAGGATGGTCAGGCATTAGAGGAGCAAGAAGTTTCAGATTTAATTTGTAACTTATGAATTTTTTATACATTGATAATTATATTTAATTTTAACTTATATGATTTAAATACTTTTTAGACTACATCTCGTTAGAATCGAAAGAACTAAGCTACTCAGGAGTTCACACACACTCTCGATCGTGAGTGTATGGCCAGTCGTGTGCATAAAAAGATAATAAATTTTGATCTTTTAGTTTATAAGTTATTGAATTATTATTTTTTTGCATATTTTTAATAAACTGATTGATTGTTATAGCTGATGAGAGAAGGAATGATGCCCAGCTGTAGCGCCATCTTTCGATCAAGTCATACAGACAAAAAGGGTAGGCCAATGAATGTCTAGATTGGAAGGATTTGTGTAAGTAGTAATTAGAATAGAATTAGTATGATTAGTATTATAGCATTTATTATAATATTTTATTTAAATTTATAATTATAAGAGCAGTTAGTGTGCTTGCGAGTGAGGGCTCGGATACTTCTAGCCCCCATGACCATTATCTCAGGTCTTGGAACTTGAGCACTCTGGAAGGATTTATTACAAGTTCAGACATACGCCGATGAGCTACTGGTCAGAGGCGAGCATCTCCTCACACGCTTTCATGGTCATCAGTCGGGAGCAGTTTGATGAGACTTTGGTGTAGGTAGCTCAGGCTCAAGAGTGCACATCTCAGGTTGAGGAGCACATATCTCAGGCTCAGAAGTACGCAAACCAGCTACAGAGTGTCATGTCCACTATGGTGACACGGCTCTTTGCTCATCTTGAAGCTGATTGTTCGAGCATTTAGGACACATTGACTGACATTTCAACTCCAACTCTTTCAGCTCTTGCTACAGCCCCTTTCGATCCTGCTTCAGTCCCTCCTGGTGATAATGAGATGCTTAGAGAGGAAAATTTTGATTTAGCAGATTTTTGATATATTTTATTTTTATTTAATTTATATTATAATATAATTTAATCAGTAATATAATTTGAGTATTTGAGACATATTTCTACATTATTATTGAGTTTTATGTGCCTTTTTTGGTTCTTTTAAATTTTAATTTGAGTAATTATATATTGAACTGCATCTATTAGAAAAAAAAGGATAAAAAATAATAAATTTATAATATTTTTTGCTATTCAACAATCTATGGCAGTGATTGCACAACCGCTGTCATTGCCATGCCAACCAATACCATAGATCTATGCCAACCACTGCCATAATCTATGGCAGCGGTTGGAGAATCACTACTATAAATGATATAGCAGTGATTCTAAAATGACTGCTATACAATCTATAGTAACGATTAGATAACCACTGCTATAGATAAATATGACAGTAGTTTTCAAACCACTGCTATATAGTCTATGGCAGTGGTTAGATAACCGATGCTATATAAGTAATCGATGCTATATATTGTCTATAGCAGTGGCTGAGGAACCATTGCTATAGATAAGATTATAGCAGCGGTTTAATAACCACTGCTATATCTAGTATATGGCAGTGGTTAGAATAACCACTATAACAACTGCTGTCGTAAATCTATGACGATGGCGATAGTAGCAGCGACAATCGCTGTCATAGACTATGGTAGTGATTTTCTGGGCTATGGCAGCAGTTCCAAACCGCTGCCATAGCCCTTTTCTATAGTAGTATATGGTGTGTATGATAGAACTATATAATATATATATATGATGTGCATCTTAAAACTGTTACTACGGTCATATGTATTAAATTGAATTGCTATACTATTAAAACTTGATGTGTATGCTAGTATGGTTTATATGTGCATTATATAAATACATTCACTATATCCGTTAAGCATTTATTTAAGGGTAAATTACATAGACACCGCTTCAACTTTTCACAATTTGTACTTGCATCTTAAGTATTAATTTTTTCAATTAGGTGCCAAAAGTTATGAACTAGTTGCAATGTGGCTCGGATGTCTATCCGAGCTTTAACGTCGTTAACAGCAAGTGTGAAATGACTAACGTATCCTCGAATTTTCATTCCCTTCAAAACACAACTCCTCTTCTAATCTAGCTGACAATAGTATTGATGAAATTTTGTGTCTAAACTTATCTTACATAACAATCACATATTTATGGATCCTCATTGAGATCGATGGCTAGGCCACATTGCAACTAAAACCTAAGTTTTGAGGTCTAATTGAAAAAAAATAGAACTTTTAGGGGTGTAAGTGCAAATTACAAAAAGTTAAAGAGGTGTCGCCATAATTTTTTATTTATTTAGTTACCAAATTATTGATATATGAATCTTACTATTTTTCTATGAGCTATATATTTGTTAAAAGCTATTTTTCATCTTCATGTTGGTATGTATATGTGAAGGATTCTTATAGGACCGTAAAGCTCATATCTCCTGTTATATTTTTTTCTAGAGTTGTAGGATGCCTAGATTCAAATGGGTTTGGATATGGAGTTCAAGTATAGAGTTATTATTTAGATAGTTGATTTTCTAGTAATAGATAAATATTTAAAAAATTTTGTAATTGAATAAAGTTTGCTATTTGATAATTTTGGGTTTATTTAGTTAGATTATTATGATGAAATTTTATGATTTAATTTGATTTTGTAGCATTAGGAGAATTGTCTTCATCATATAGGCCTTGCCTGATCTCTAGGATGTTATTTTAGAGCTCATGTGGCCATGTCATGTGATTGACTCGAGTGATGGGTACAGGGCATGATATTGATATAGGCAACGTTGAGGTGGCTATTGTTAGTCGTGGAGTTATCAAAGATGGCAAAAAGAGAGCCTTTGATGAGGAAGTGATTGTACGAAAAATAGAGGAAGGAGAGAGAGCAGGAGGTGATGAGGGCGAAGAATGACTTGGAGGACAACATAGGATTGTAGGGGTAGGATGCTATTGGAAGGGTTGATATGGAAGTTATGGTGGGATGGAGCTCTTGACCTTGAAGGCAATGACCAATGTTAGGTAGAGTGAAGGGAGGGGTCGATTGGGTGGAGCCGTGCTTGTGATTAGTGGATTCTTCTCCCTATCATTGGCTTGGAAGGGGGTGGGGGGCCTAGGGGTTTGTTCGCTCGGGAGAGCATGTGGAGGCTCGATAATTTTTTTTTTTTTTTTTTAACTCACATTAAGGTGGGCAGGTGTGTGATATGGTGAAACATTATTAGCCTGATGTACCACTGATCTAGTACACCTAGTACACCAGGTATAAGATATAATTTGTCCTTCAAAATAGAATGGCATAATCCAACTTAAAACTCTTGCAACAAGCTTTGCTGAAATGACAGTTCCGGCATTTGACCTGTCAAATAGCATAAAGTTGAATTTGTTGGTTTGCAATAGAGAATCTCCAAACATTTGATCTTTTTTGCAATAGAGAATCTCAAAAGATATACATTAGCCTCCGTTGTAATAGCTCTTTCTTGGATGGTCTTAAGTAAATACTAATTACTACATAAGTTATACACCGGAAAGGAAAAGAAAATGAAAGAAGTTATACATATAAAAATTTATAACTTGAAATTATATATAAATCAATTGCCGAAACTGTTTAATCATATTAGTTGATAACTTTTAATATCTCAATTTAATACATTGGCCGAGAATATGAAGGAACTCTGTCACCTCTACTATTGTAACACAAACTCTTTGAATTACTAGTACAGGAGTCCCTCTGTTTTTATCTCTCAGAAAGCCCATTTTTGAGTTGTTTAGCATCCCTATCTATTTAATAAGAATAGCTTATTTGTAAGTTCCTTAATATACCTATCTATAATTAAAATCACACTTATTGACAACTACCATTTGAAGCTATGCACTCTATCGGGTTATTCATTCAAGAATCTCTCGCATAACTACATAGAAACTAATACTCTCATGATTACCACAACCGCTCACGGCTTAATGGTGATGGGTGACAAGTAGGAAAATTTTCCTCACAACTCTCTGTTTGTTCATCATTACGTCCATCGACACTGGCTAGGTTTCTTACTTCGCCTTTTTCTTGACAGAGCAAGAACTGAAACAGTAAATGAAATTATATATAGCATGGCATGGATGGCTGACAAATCCTCACTTTCCTTTATATATTTCTCTTTGTTATCTCTATCTAAAACAATTCCAATAGAGAATATAGATAGCCACTATCATTAATTTAGCATTTAATAGTTCTAAATAATAAGGGTAAACAATAGCTTCCCTGCCTTCCTCTTTTTTTTTTTCATCATTTTTCCTTTTCTCCTATGTTTTTATATTTTTTCTTATTGTCGGCTCTTCTCCGCTTGTTTAAATTTTTCGATGAAATTTGTGAACTAGTTTGCCATTGTTTAGCAAAGAAAGAAAATTTTGGCCAAAATCTTGTGAAGCAAGTTATAATGGTCATTAATGCAATAGTATTTACCAAAAATGACTCTAGGAAACTCACTGGGTAAAGGTCAATGAGCCTAATATCTTATCAACTCAGTTTTATGAGGCTACGCTATTGGTTGAGGCAACTTTAGCTAAGGGTAGCAAATAAATTAGATCAGGTGGGATATGGATCCAACTGAAAAATCTATCAATTGCAATGCAATTAGTTTGTTAAATAGGTTAAAAATTCCAAATCGAGCCCTTGCATTACAGAGGTAACCCGATCTGACGGTTCAAAAATAGATTGGATTAAACAAATCTTAAATGATTTAACTTTTATGACTACATCGACGTGATCTAACTATTATATGAAATTCAAATCAGTTAGATAACTTGAATTTTTATATTGTACCAGAGAACTTAATTCAGATATGTTATCGTTCAAGTTAGTGCGTTATATCATAGATTATCGCCCTTAGCTATGGTGACCCTAGCCAGTGCAAATTAATGAAACAGCCGTCGCATCAACCGACATCCTACCTCCAATTGAAGAAAATTGAGCCGACAATGTTTCTTGTCTTTATAATTTCTATTGTTGGCATTATACAAAATAGAACACCCTGAGGTAGTTTTTTTAGGGATTTTTTTTATGCATACCCTTCTAATTGTGTGAAATTTTACTAATATCTTTACAAAATTACTATTTACATGTGTATCCTTATTACAAAAATATTTATGTAATTTCATATTTATGAAGATATATATTCAAAAAAAATATGAAAAATGATCAAAACTCAACTGAGCATTGCTAGGTCATTCATTACTCAAAGCGATCGAATTATCTTTAATGGAATTAACATCTATCATTTAGGCATGTGCCTAAGCTTGTTTGATTAATCTTACAACTTGTTAATTTAGTTTAAAATTGGAATACATAGGCCAAATCCACACTTACCTCTGAATTAGATAAGTCGCATAATTAATCTAACATACTTTGAAGCACACGCTCGAATAGCAAAATTTAATTCTAGAGAAGATGATTCAATTATTTTTAATTGAGGAGGGTGACAAAAAAGATTGGTATTATTATGCTGTATGATTCTATGTTGACATCAATTCTAATAAAATAAATCATGATGCCTTTATGAAATTCTCTCCTTAACAAATGAACAATAACTCACCATTTATAAATCACTAAAAAGCAATTTATTGATCTAAATATCTATAATTAATTTAAATTCAATATGCTTCACCTTTTTAAAAATAATAAAATATATATATAGATGTCATAGACCCAATAATGATAAGTATATTAAAATCAAATGAAAGAATAGTATTATCAAAATGGTCATCCGATTTTTCAACTTGATCTAGTTAAGATGTTAAACAAAGATAAATTGACAATTTGACTTGGCCTTTTTCTGAATTGTCGATTCAACTAAGTCAAGAAAAACTTGATAAGTTTCAATCGAATTTTAAACTTTTCTAATAAATTTTTTGAGTGTATATTCTTATAAATATGTAAAATTATATAAATAAATATATCTTTTGTATATATATTTTTAAGGATATTTTGATTATTTTAATTTTAAACTACTTATCTCTTAATAGTGTTGGATCAAAAAGAAAAGAAAGGATATATTTGTAAAATAAATATTTGATCAAATTGTACATGTAAATAGTAATTTTGTAAGAGTACTTATATAATTTTATAGAAAAATAGATACATGAAAAAAAAAAAGTCTTTTTTATGTTTTTTAAAAAATTTTGGTAGACTTGCCCAGTCTTCCATTCCGGAGAAAGAGTTACGCGGACTGCCTCATCAAACAAGGTGTTACGCGGCCCGTTGTTTCTACATCTCACGTTGAAGTGACAGCACCGCTATAAGTGATGTTAGACCAAAGCATTACTGGTTATGATTAGAGATAGGCACCGGGGCAGACCGCCCATACGCTGGCCCAATCTGACACGAATTGGATCCTGCCAGATACGATCCATTTGATACTGAGCGGGCCATGCCAAAATAAAAGATCGAGCTGGACTGAAGATTTGGTGGCCTATGATTTAAGTCCAATACGGTCCTTCAGGGCTTAGACTGGCATGGCCCGTTGGGCCAGACACAACATGCACCCTGATCCAATATGGCCTGCATATCAGCCCATATAGCACGGCCTACGTGCCAGCCCATTTGACACGCTATAGTCTATAATTATATTTTTTAAATTTTTATTTTAAAAAATATTTTTTATAAAATAAATTAAGTTAGTGGATAAATAAAAAAAGATATGAGATATTGAAATTTTTTTATAAAAATAAAAATTACCTTGTAATGATGGAGGGTTTGGTATGGACCCCTATCAATTTATTAATATAAATCAAAATTATACAAAAGATGAAGGAAGGCTAGGCCTAATATCCATAATACAAAGAGGGAGAGAGAACTGATAAAAAAATAGAGATGACTCACTTCAACAAATAAAATATAAAAATATATAAATTTAAAAAATTAAGAATTAAAAATAAATCTTACTAATTATCTATTGTATTTGTGTCATCCTCATCATCAGATCCAGTATCATGTTCTTCTTTATCCTAAAGTTTTGCCTCCGCATCCAGCCAATCTTTGAAGCAGAGCAGCATTTCAATTATCTTGCCTGTCATCTTGCTGCTTTTTTTATTCAAAACGCGTCGACCTGCACTAAAAGTTGATTTCAATGCTACTGTGATATTGATTTTTCATACTCTTCCATTAGGCTAAGACATTAAGATTTTCTATTTAATTTTCATCGAATGCAGAAAAGATATTATTTTATAAATAAAATTCTAATTCATTATTTAAAGATGAAGAAGATGTAAATGAAAAAGATGCATGTGAATGTCTCCTATATGCAAGAAATGAAAAAATAGATGATGAATAAGAGGTACTAGAAGTTGGTTGTGAAGATGATGTGGATTGTCTAAATCCACGAATCTTTTCATCATATAATGCAAAAATATCATTAAGTAGTTGAGTTACCTCAGCTTTAGATTCTTCAGAATCATGATTCATATATCTACCAATTTTATCAAGTAAAATATGTACGCCACTTAATTTGATTCGTGGATCAAATACAGCAGTTAAGTTATGTATTGGACATAACATATCTCAATACTGATTCCATTTTTTTTTTATTTCATAAATAATAGACATTAAAATATCATCATATCTATATTATGTAAATTGATCATAAATTATATATGCTTGTTGTAAAAATACACAAGAGGTTGAAAAATAAACACCAGAAAGAATATTTGTAGCATTATAAAAACTAACTAAAAAATTTTTTAAAATTTTTTTTCCAATGATTTTCAATCAAAATAAATCCTAATCCACGATCATTTATATATGCATTTAATAAATTTTTGTATGGATACACATCATGAATCATTGTATATGTAGAGTTTCAACGGATAACTATATTAAGTTTAAATTTTTTGAAATATTTACCATGATCTAAATATAATTGTTTAAATTCTTGTAATCGTGCTCTTGAAGCATGAATAAAAGATACTGTATTCCTAATTTTTACAATTATATCTTAAACTATATACATTCCAGCTTGAACAAAAAATTCAAAATATGACATGCACATCAAATATAAAATAACTTTTTATTAACAATGGGATGAAAAGAATCATTCAATTATTGGATAGTTATATTATTATTAGATACATTATCAAATGTAACAGACATAATTTTGTTACTAATACCATATGCAGCTATGGAGATGATCAAAAGAACGAAAAGTAAGAATATGCTTATTTAATTACCAATCATTACCTATATAATGAGCAATAACAGAAATAAAATACATACTACCTACAGATGCAGTCTATATATTAGAAGTTAATGATATTTTTGTATTTAAAGCAGAACGAGTATCAATTAAATTATACTTTATTGGTAAATAATTTGTCATAGCTACTCTTCTAAATGTACGGCCTTATTCATAGAAGTCCCAAAACTTTTATTTTTCCAAAATACCCCTTAATCTAGTTATTTTTTTTTGGTTGTTGGAGTCAAAATGGTAAAAATAAGAAAACTAGCCATTAAACCTCTTAAAAAATTAAAAAAATTAATTTTAGTCATTACGGGTCGTGTCAGGCCCGTTAGGCCTGTGGGCCAATGGGCCATACCAGACCCGATCCATCAATTCTTAGGCCTAAGACCATATCGGGCAGAGGTTTCAGCCTTGTCATGCCATGCCAGCATGATCCATTTAGTAGATGTGCCATGCTAGGCATGGCCCACTGCAGTAGCTGCCCGTTGGGCCTGGGCCGGGCCGGATGGCGGTGCCGAAGTCTAGTTACGATCCAGATTTACCTCGCCATTGGCTTTCCCATTTGCAAAAGTATGCAAGGTTTCCACATCCGAAGATAAGACCGAGGATTGGCCATGATGTCATCCTTCATGAGCTTTACTCTTGCTTCAGAACAGAACAACATGATCTGACTAAAAATTCAGGCAATAAACCTTTTTTCTCCAAAGACAGATTGGGCGCTTGACTTGTCAAACACCGTAAACAAGAAACTTCCTCCAAACAGTCGATAGTCCAAACTGGATTTCCACTTCAGTGAATCACATAACCAGAAGCATACAATTCCAAGCCAAATAATATCAGGCACCGACCAGAAACAGTTTTACTGAATCAAATAGGTTAACGGTCCCCATTCTCCATCTTTACTCCTAAAACGCTTTCACAAACCTCTGAGGGATAGAAGTTCTTAGCTACACGCATGCTAGATAGAGACTTATACGCGGTGCAGGCCTGATGTGCAGCAAAGAGAACATATGGGCCTGAGTGGTGGAGAGACCATTTGGTGATGGGTGTTCTATATCGCTTTGTCTTCACCATTACCCCCATTACGTTTCCTCACTTCTTATGACGCATGACGCATGGTTACCTCTATAGATGGCCAAAAATTCCTTATTCTTACTTATATCTCTTTTTGTTATCACTGTCTGAATCGCTTTGAATAGACGATGCGGATAGCCACCGTATGAATGATTATTTTAGTATTTAATAATTCCAAATAACAGGGCAAATGGCAGCTCCCCTGCCTTCCCTTTCTTGCTTATTCTCTTTTGTCCATTTCTGCTCTGTTTACTTTATCGTTTTCCCTTGCCACATGCTCTTATCTTGTTTTATTTATTGAATGATATATGTGAGTTGCTTCCCATTGTTTCGCTAAGAAAGAAAAAAAATGTGGTGGCCAATCTATTTTGGACAAAGTTATAATGGTTATTACGGTCTCCTTGCATTAGACTCCACAAGATATTTGCTTTACTTTTCCACATCTCTAGGTCTTATGCTATGCTTCACAAACAAGGAAATCACAAATCGTCTGGAGTCTGCTAAAGGGATGTTTTTTTTTCAGTTTTTCTATGCAGCTTGACTCATGGAAGGTGTTGCATTATCCTATTTACTTTCTTCACGAACATCATCAACTCTTGATACTCTGTACAGGCTGCAGAGTTCAAACTGCATGCCAATCCATGTCCGAATTCAAAAACGTAGCATTCTATTCTACCAATATCTCGTGTTATTTCAAACCTCTACTGTTGCTCTATATCTGTATTCATCATGGAAGATTACCGGATCTCCTTTCTATAGTGTTCTCACCATCTATAAGTTGCTGCATCATCGCTTTTTCGTTGCTATGTGACTCTTGCACTTAATGTGGTCATACAGAAATTGTTTTTGTTCATGGGGCTTGTTTTCTTTCTACTGTTACTTTTACATAATCTGCTCCTGCTTCTGTCTTATTTGCAGGAGGTTTTGGTTATTTTGATACTCATTTTGTGTAATTAGCTACTCTCAATTGTATCTTTCAATTTCATTAATACATAGTCACTAGCTTCATTGTTTTTCTTTTTTTTTAAAAAAGCAATTATAGTCACGGAGTTTAAATGCTATTGAATAGAACTTTGGGCTTTGCCCTCGTTCACGGATAAAAAAAAGAGGGTAATTCTTTCTACATCGCTTGCAGTGTAAAAATTCAAACGTGGAGCGTATCGCCTCATTTGATTGGTCCATCTGAAGTCCTCATGGTGCGACAAGACGGCTGTTTACCAAAGTTTCTTTTCCCTAGACGGTGTCATCATTCTCTGTAGAATGCATTAATCCCGATCTTTTCAAATATATGAAAAGACCCTTCTGCCCCCGTTGCTCCATAAAGAAAAGAGGCCAAAATCTTGATGGATTTTATTCGTTCTCTCTCCCAAAAAGTCTTTTCATTTTTCCTCTACTCCAGCGATCAGCAATTTCTAGGTTTTTGATTTTCGGAGAAGCAGAGCATCTCGACCCATCGGAGCGATTTCGATTTTAGGTTCTATTAACTTCAGGGAGCAAATCGACACCGCGGTCAGCATTTTATTTATAAATGGCCCCTAAAAAGTTCGTATTTAGAAGCCGTCGAGGAGAAGGCAAAGAAGAAGAGGAAATGATCTCAGGAAGTACAGCAATGGTTGTTTACAAGAGAGAGGATGCCCCTATAACCTTCGGAAGATATGAAATGGAGAAAAGAGAAGAAGGTAAACTCTTTTTAATTATATTTTTGCTATCCTGTCAAGGTTTAGGGCATCCATTAAATCTGACCCATATGCTAAAAAAAATAACATAAATTTTATTTGGGATGTATTTTACCTACAGGATGTCATAATACTAACCCTTAATGTCATAATTTTGACCTAGGATATTATAATATCGGCAAAACTATCTTTGGATTGTATTTTACCAATGAGATGGCATAATGTTAACATAGAAAATCATAAATTTAAACTAGGATGTTATAAAAAAATTAAAAATTATACTTGGAAGGTATTTTACCTATAAGTTGTCATAATACTAATCCACAATGTCATAATTTTTACCTACGATATCATAATATTATTAAAAGTACCTTCAGAAGATGTTTTACCAATAGGATGTCATCATTTTAACTTATAATGTTATAATTTTGATAAAAGACATAATAATTCTACGTTCGAAAATGCTTCAGTGCAAGAATGTCAAAATTTTGATCCTTAATATCATAATTTTGATCCTTAATGTCATAATTTTGGCACAGAATGTCATAATTCTATGTTTAAAAATATTTCTATTTTGAAATAATTTTAATTCTTAATATCATAATTTGGATCTACAATGTCATAATTCTGTGTTAGGAAATGTTTCAGTATCAAAATATCATAATTTTGATCCTTAATGTCATAATTTTGATCCATAATATCATCAATTTGACATAGGTTGTCATAATTTTATGCTCGGAGATTATTCTATTTTGGAATATCATAATTTTGATCGTTAATATCATAATTTTGACATAGGATATCACAATTATGCGTTCGGAGATGTTTTTATTTTGGGATGTCATAATTTTAACACTTAATGTCATAATTTTGATCCTTAATATTATAATTCTGTGTTAGGAGATATTTCAGTGCCAAGATGTCATAATTTTGATTCTTAATATCATAAATTTGATATAGGTTGTCATAATTCTGCATTTGGGGATCGTTCGATTTTGGGATGTCATAATTTTGATCCTTAATATCATAATTTTGGCACATGATGTCATAATTCTATGTTCGAGGATGTTTCTATTCCGGGATGTCATAATTTTGACCTACAATATCATAATTCTGCGTTAGAAGATATTTCAGTACCAAGATATCATAATTTTGATCCTTAATGTCATCAATTTGACACAGGTTGTCATAATTCTGCGTTCGAAGATCATTCTATTCTAGGATGTCATAATTTTGACTGTTAATGTCATAATTTTGATATAGGATATTATAATTATGCATTCGGAGATGTTTTTATTTCGGAATGTCATAATTTTGATACTTAATATCATAATTTTGATTCTTAATATTATAATTCTGTGTTAGAAGATGTTTCAGTGCTAAGATATCATAATTTTAATTCTATGTCATAATTTTAACCCTTAATATCATAAATTTGACATAGGTTGTCATAATTCTACGTTCGAAGATCATTCGATTCTAGGATGTCATAATTATGATTTTTAATATCATAATTTTGATCCTTAATATCATAATTCTATGTTCGAAGATATTTCATTATCAGGATGTCATAATTATGACCTACAATATCATAATAATATCAAAATTATGACATCCTGAAACAGAAACATCCTCGAATGCAGAATTATGATATTAAGGATCAAAATTATGACATTAATGGTCAAAATTATGATGTCCCATAATAGAATAATTTTTGAACATATAATTATGATATTAAGGCTCAAAATTTTGATATTAAGGATCAAAATTATGATATCCTAAAATAGAAATATCTCCGAACGTAGAATTATGATATTAAGGATCAAAATTATGATATTTTGAAATAGAAACATCTCCAAATATAGAATTATGATATTAAGAGTCAAAATTATAATATTAAGGATCAAAATTATGACATCCTTGAATAGAAATATCTCCGAACGTAGAGGTTTGAGGTTAAGGATCAAAATTATGACTTTAAGGATCAAAATTATGACATTCTGAAATAGAACGCAGAATTACATTCTATTTTAAAATTATGATATTAAGAATTAGAATTATGATATTAAGGATCAAAATTATGATATTCTTGAATAGAAATATCTCTGAACGCAGAATTATTATATTATATTTCAAAATTTTGATATTATAGATCAAAATTATGATTTTCTATATGCAAAATTCTTTCAGATGATAGTTTTAGATATTATTATGATAGCGTGTTCAAAATTATGATATTTTCAGATTAAAATTATAATATCATGTAGTTAAAATACTTTTTGAATATAGTTTTTGATATTATTAAGATATTCTATTTTAAAGTTATGACATCTAGTAGTAAAATTATCTTCTGAATGTATTTTTTAATATTATTATGATATTCTATGTGAAATTTATAATATTTTTACTTAAATTATGTCATCGTGTTGACCAAAACAACTTCATAAGATATTCTTTAGAAAAGATTATGACATCCTATTCTAGGATTATGACCTTCCATTTATTACTTTGAGATCCAGTTGTTGACAATCTAATTCTTTCCTGCAGTGTCAAGTCAACTTTCCCCCCGGGTATTTCAATGAACGACTCTAATTTTTAAGAACTCGTGTAAACTTGGAGTTTATGTTCAAAATATCCATAATATCGGCTTTTCTCCTGCACACGTAGAGCTCATCAAAAAGACTCCATTTCGACGCCTTTGTTGACATGAAGCCCTTTATGGTAGATGGGGCACTCCTCTTCGAACATCATAAAATATCACATTGGAAGAGATCAATTCATTATTGTAGAAAAAGGTAATAACATTTCAGTGCGGAGGAAGTGGCACTAATTGTCAGTCTTCCATGTCACGGGGTGAAATTCTCAATCATCGGAACACCAAAGAAGAAAGAGAGGCTGTTTCATAGATTTGGAAAGAGTTTGAAGCTCCAATATAAAGGGTTAGAGTCTTTAATTGATCAGCTAAAATCATTGAAAAAAGAGGAGGATATTGAGGATACCATTAGGCTTTGGATAGCCTACATGTTTGCGCTTTTCTTGGCTTCAAAGTCAAACCTAGACTTGTCCAAGAGATGTAATCCCATTTTTAGATGACTTATCTCAATTGGGAATCTTTTGCATGGAGCCGTTTTCATTAAAAACTTGACGGTTGAGGTCCTCCCAGAGATTGTTGACTATCTGAGATCAGGGAAGCCACATAAAGCAAAGAGAGTTGACAAGAAAACGAGGCAGCCCACTCTCCTTGGCTGTTCGGCAGCCCTCGTGATAAAGTTAAATCATATTATTTTGAGAATGCAGTCTTTTTTTTTTTTAACTCTTCTATAGTCTGATTTGATAAAATGCTCATGTGCAGGTGTAGTTCATGGAGCAACACAAATATCAGATCTCCTATCTAACCCTTTAATATTTCCAAGGTTGTTGAGGTGGCATGACACCAAAAAAAGGAGCCATGATAAAAAATTTAACAATATTCATCCCCATGAGGTAAACTTGATAACAAGCTATCGTAGAATGTCATAATTTTAATACTTAAGATTTAAATTAAGACTTTTTTAATATCATAATTTTGATACAGAATATCAGAATTCTACGTTCAAGGATGTTTCTATTCCTGTATGTCATAATTTTGATCCTTAATATCATAATTTTGACTCTTAACATCATAATTCTATATTCAGAGATCTTTCTATTCTAGGATGTCATAATTTTGATCCTTAATATCATAATTTTGATAAAGAATATCATAATTCTATATTCGAAGATATTTCTATTTTAGAATGTCATAATTCAAATTCTTAATATCATAATTTTGATTCTTAATATCATAATTCTGTATTTGAAGATGTTTCTATTTTAGGATGTCATAATTTTAATCTACAATATCATAAATAATATCAAAATTATGATATTCTAAAATGATATTATCATCGAACATAGAATTATGATATTAAGGATCAAAATTATGACATTCTAGAATAAAAATATCTCCAAACACAGAATTATAACATTCTTTATGAAAATTATGACATTAAGGATCAAAATTATGCCATCCAGGAATAGAAATATTTTCGAATGTAGAATTATGATATTCTGTATCAAAATTATGATATTAAAAATCAAAATTATGACATCCAATAGTGAAATATCTTTCAGAATATCTTTTTCGATATTAGTATGACATTCTATGTCAAAATAATGATATTTTAAGTGAAATTATTACATCATATTGTCAAAACATCTCTGAAAGACTTTTTTATATATTTTAGGTGAGATTATCATATTTTAGGTAAAACACATTTGGAATATATTCTGAAAAATTATGATATCTTCTGATTTTTCACTTCTTCTTTTATATTATTAGATCGAAAATGTTATTCGACCTATTTCGCAAGAGCACTGGCTTCTCAGTTCTATTGAAGAAAAGAAAAATAGCATTTATAGTACTTGATGAAGAAAATTAGAGGAGCTTATTCCAGTTGGCTGTGCCATGTGTGTATGGCTAAGGATTGAAATTAAGGAGCTTAGAAAAAAGATCCTCATTTCATAAAAAGCTACTGAATTCCTTGATCAGAAAGGGGGTCAAGGATAAAAAATGGAGAGGAGGAGATAGAAGAAATCAGGGTTGAAGGAGAGGAAGATGATGAAGAATATGATGACGAAAAAGAATAGAATGAGGAGGAAAGGAAAAATTTCAGAAAGAGGACGGAGGAGAAGAAGAGAAAGAAAGAGGAGGAAGAAAGGAGAAAAATAGAGGACAAGAAGAAGAATGAAGAGGAAAAAAATGATGGAGGAGAATAGGAAGAAACATGAGAAGAAGACAAAAGAGGAGGAAAAGAAGAAGAAGAAGAAGAGGGAGGAGGAAGAAAGAAAAAGGAAGGAGGAGGAGGAAAAGAAGAAGGAGGAGGAGGATAAGAGGAAGGAGGATGAAAAGAAGAAATAATATGAAAGGAAGAAGAAGAAGGATGAAGGAGAAGGAGAAGAAGAGGGGTCCTGGAAGAAAGAAAAAGGTAGGAGGAGGAGGAGGAGAAGAAAGAGGAGGAGGATAAGAGGAAGGAGGATGGGAAGAAGAAGAAAATTGAAAGGAAGAAGAAGGAGGAGGAGGAGGAGAAGAAGAGGGAGTAGGAAGAAAGGAAAAAGGGAGGAGAAGAATAAGGAGGAGGAGGATAAGAAGGAATGTTGGATGAAAGAGAAAGGAAGGAGGAGGAGAAGAAGATCGAAGAGGAGAAGGAGGAGGAGGAGAAGAAGATAATGGAGAAGAAGAAGAGGGAGGAGCAAGGAAGAAAAAAGGAGGAGAAGAAGGTGGAGGCAGAGAAGAAAAAGAAGATTGATGTTGGGGATAAGCCAAAGACACTGACATATTCACTCAAGTGAAGGGTGAAAAAAGAACATCGGATGCGTAAGGCCTCCCATCTGACAGATGATCTAAATTATGAGACCTGCCTGCCAACAAAAAAGACTAAGACAGTTCCCAAATCTAAAGAAGTACCACTTCTAGACCTCTCAAATATATCAAGCGAACAACGAAATGAAGAATAATAGACATATTTCATTTTCATCAATATTATGAGATCTTCATACAGCGTTAAATTTTTTAACCTAATCTTTTAACGTAGGGATTCATTAAGCATTCACAAGAATACCAAGGCAAAGACCTATTGGCTGAGGAGGAGGATGCCAGCATCGAAATGTTTCTGACTGAAAGAATTATCTCGTAAGTAATTTATGACATCCGTGACATCCTATATATGGTAGTACCCACTATTGATTTATGATATCCTTGTATTTTCCATTATAGTGAGGTTATTTTCAATAATGCTAATGGAGGTAGCATCACAAGATCCAATATTTACGACCTCCTATTTGCGAGGATGATAATTGATGATGTAAGGATTCAACTCTTTTTAGATCTCAATTCTCATTATTTATCCTAGACATCATGTGTATTAATATGACTTCTATTTTTTTTGCATCATAACATAATACTTTGCATGAACAGATAATTGATGCTGGGTAGAACTTTCTTCGCAAAAAGTAGAATGAACGATCAGATTTGTACCATAAGTGCATCGTTGCCCCCGTAATGACAGCTGATATGTGCATTCAATCGACAATAACACATCATGAGCTAGCTGGCACGGTGGGAGATTTCATTTTTAGTGGAGTTAGTGATGATGAAAAGAATGAATTTAGGCTCTTTTTCAGCATCATCAACATAGAAAACGTCTACTGGCACTTGGTGGTTACGGATATGGTCCAGAAAAAAATTATTCACCTAAACTCCATCAAGCGTAGTGCCAAATATAAGGTTAATGCCAGATAGTGGCATAAGATCGTAGAAGCCATGTTCCACATATATTATGACAATGCAAAAGTGGTGAATGAAATATGAAAGAAGATGAAGACTACTCTTCCCAGCATCTGGGATCTCTAGATTGTGGTCTATACTGCTTGAAGTATATGGACTTTCTTGCTCGCAAAGATAGATCAGATAAATGAGACTTCACATAAGCTGACATCATTCAATACTGGAGGGAACTTGCTGCAAAAATAATAAAGAAAGAGCTCGAACAGAGAGTCACTACTGTCGTTGATAAAGTTGGAGCCCTTTGATAGAAAGAATTCTTTGTATGATATTGAATTTATTACTTTATGAGAGTCAATTCTTTATAAGAGAGTAAATTCTTTGTATGACACTGAATATAGGATGTCAAAGTGTATAGTTATGAAAAGAGCAAAATCCACTTTGAAATATAATTTTTTTTAATATTCTATGTTTGATCATTTTTTGTTAAAACTAAATATAGGTAATTAGAGCATTATTTATTGTCTTGACTAAAAAATATCAATATTTCAAAATAGGTTGTCAAAATTATAACATTAATCGTCAAAATTTAAATACTTAATGTCAAAATTTTATCCCTTAATGTCATAATTTTGATCCTTAATGTCATAATTTTGAGTCTTAATGTCATAATTCTGTGTTTGAAGATATTTTTATTCCAGAATATCATCATTTTGATCTTTAATATTATAATTTTGAGTCTTAATGTCATAATTTTGTGTTCAAAGATATTTCTATTCTAGGATGTCATAATTTTGACCTTTATTATAATTCTGATTTTTAGTGTCATAATTCTGCATTCAGGGATGTTTCTGTTCTAAGATGTCATAATTTCGATCCTTAATGTCATAATTTTGAGTCTTAATATCATAATTCTACTTTCAAAAATATTTTTATTTTAAGATGTTATAATTTTAATGTTATTATGATATTGTAGGTCAAAATTATGACATCCTAGCACAAAAAAATTTTCGAATGCAGAATTATGATATTAAGGGTCTAAATTATGACATTAAGGGTCAAAATTATGACGTCCCATAACAGAATAATCTCTGAACGTACATGTAGAATTATGATATTAAGGATCAAAATTATGATATCTCGAAATAGAAATATTTTCGAATGTAGAATTATGATATTAAGGATTAGAATTATGACATTAAGGATCAAAATTATGATATCCTGGAATAGAAAGATCTTCGATCACAGAATTATGACATTAAGGATCAAAATTATGATATTCTAAAATAAAAATATTTTTAAATACAGAATTATGATATTAAGGATCAAAATTATGATATTAACGATCAAAATTATGATATCCTAGAATCGAAAGATCTTCGAACATAAAATTATGATATTAAGAATCAAAATTATAATATTAAGGATTAAAATTATGATATTTTGAAATAGAAATATTTTTGAACATAGAATTATGATATTAAGGATCAAAATTATGATATTAAAGATCAAAATAATGATATCCTGAAACAAAAATATTTTCGAACGTAGAGGTTTGAGGTTAAGGGTCAAAATTATGACTTTAAGCATCATAATTATGACATTAAGGATCAAAATTATGACATCTAGGAACAGAAACATCTTCGAATGTAGAATTATGATATTAAAAATCAAAATTATGATATTAAGAATTAAAATTATGACATTCTATATAAGAAAACATCTTCAAAAGCAGAATTATGATATTAAAGATTAAAATTATGATATTAAATATCAAAATTATGATATTAACGATCAAAATTATAACATAAAGGATCATAATTATGACATCCATCATAGGAAAGATCTTCAAAAGCAGAATTATGACATTGACGGTCAAAGTTATGACATAAATGATCAAAATTATGACATCCGTCATAGAAAAGATTTTCAAAAGCAGAATTATGACATTAGAGATCAAAATTATGACATCCGATACATAAAATATTTCTGAAAGCAGAATTATGATATTAAGGGTCAAAATTATGATATTAAAGATCAAAATTATGATATCTGATATAAAATTATGATATCCTATATCGAAAGTATCTATCTTTTAGATTAAAATTATAGCATGATGTTAAAGAAAACATCCTTGAACGTAGAAGTTACAGAAATATAAGATCCTGTATAAAAATTATCTTCATTTGTAAATAAATTTTTTGAAGCAGAAATTATCACACAAATACGATATGGACAAGCAATCTCATCCAAAAATTAAGAAGATATTTCATTATTTATAATATATCTATAATATATTTCATAGTTTGATGAAATATAATCATCCATTTTATAAATTAGGATAAATAAAGTAAATAAAATAATTGAGATTGTTGCTCTTTTCTAGGGTGACGGAGCTTGCAATCACTTTCGTTCATGTCGGCACTCTCCTTCACTCGTTGCTCCTATGCTCCACGCTTGGTCTAAGGCTGCATGGAGGCTCGGTGATTGCTAGGGTCAGGTAAGTTGCAGTCACCATCGATCGTGTCGGCACTCCTGCTCTCCTTGATCCTACGCTCCATGCGTTGGTCGAGACTACATGGAGACACAGCAATTTTCAATACCTCCCAATCCAAGGTGAGTATCGGACAACACATCCTTCTCGAACTGCTGACAACGATCCGAATGGTGGAGGGACAAACCCTCCATCGAATAGGAGTATCATGATGATGGCATCTTCATCTGAAGCAAAGGCTCGATGAGATCCCCTTTTGTCCACAACTAGTTGCCCTAATTTGTATTTATACAGGAACTAAGCATGGTGCGGTGCATGTGAGGATCCATGCTAATATTATACTATCTCAATTATTTTCTCTTATTCTTTTTTAAAATTATGACATGTACGTATGATAAACTTATCTAAATGTAGAATTATAACATCCTATGTCAAAATTATAACACCAAGATATAAAAAACGTCTTTGATTCCAATACTTGCGGAATCATGATATTGTAGTTTTACGGTATGACATTCTATCATAGGTAACTTCGACAAATTCTAAATTATGACATGAAAAATGAAAAGTATAAAGTATAAAGTATTGGCTTCCATAAAAAAAAATATTTTCAAACGAAGAGCTATGACATTCTGTATCAAAATTATGATATTGAGAATCAAAATTATGACATCACAGAATAGAAACATCCCTTAATGCAGAATTATAACATTAAAGGACAAAATTTTGACATTAAGGATCAAAATTATAACATCCATTATTAGAAACAACATCCTTAGTGCCATAATTCTACGTTTGAGGATGTTTCTATTCCAGGATGTCATAATTTTGATCCTTAATATCATAATTTTGAGTCTTAATATTATAATTCTATATTTTAGGATATTTCTGTTCTAGGATGTCATCATTTTGATCCTTAATGTCATAATTTTAAATCTTAATATTATAATTATGCATTCGAAGATATTTCTATTTTAGGATGTTATAATTTTGATCTTTAATGTCATAATTTTGATCCTTAGTATCATAATTTTACGTTCAAAGATGTTTCTATCCCAGGATGTCATAATTTTGATCCTTAATATCATAATTTTAAGTCTTAATATCATAATTCTGCTTTCAAAGATGTTTCTGCTCTAGGATGTTATAATTTTGATATTATTATGACATTGTAGGTCAAAATTATAATATTATGACATAGAAAGATCTCTGAACGTAGAATTATGATATTAAGAATTAAAATTATGATATTAAAAGTCCAAATTATAATAACACAATGAGCAAACGTCCTAGCATGCAGAATACTAACATTAAGAATCAAAATTATGATAGTAATAATCAAAATTATGACATCCTGGAACAAAAATAAATTTGAATGCAGAATTATGACATCTTGTGTCAAGATTATGATATTAAGGATCTAAATTATGACATCGAGAAAGAAAAACATCTCGGAACGTAGAAATATAACATCCCGTGTCAAAATTTTGATATTAAGGATCTAAATTATGATATTAAAGATCAAAATTATGATATCTGACAAAGCAAATATCTTCGAATGCAGAATTATGACATTAAGGATCAAAGTTATGGCATTAAAGGTCCAAATTATGACAACGCAATGAGCAAACATCCCAGCATGCAGAATACTGGCATTAATGATCAAAATTATGACATCATAAAATAGAAATAAATTTAAATACAAAATTATGATATCATATGTCAAAATTATGATATTAAGGATAAAAAATATGACATTTTGACATAGAAAACATCCACGAAAGAAGAATAATGACATCTTATATCAAAATTATGACATTAAGAAATAAAATTATGACACCTATGCACAGAAATTATGATCATTGATAAAGCAAAATTTTTCAAACTTAGAATTTTGACATCTTGTATCAAATTTAACTCTATCAAGGATATAATTTATGACAATATCTAACAGAAATATCTCTGAACGTAGAATTATGACATTCTATGTCAAAATTATGATATATAAGTTTAAAATTATAATATTAGGGTATAAAAAACTATCTTGAAAGCTTTTTCTTTAGAAATATGACATCCTGTATCAACATTATGAAATCAAGCAGAGAAAAAATTTTACCAAAGATAATAAAATATGAAATATAACTTTTAATGTATAATGTTATAATTTTTACCTATAATTTCATAAATTTGTTTCTCTCTTGTGTTAGTTGGCTGGATATAAAAGCATCAAACTCTCACAAAAATGGATCGGATGGTGAATGATTGGTAGAGGTTGTTTATTGTACTAGCTCCATAGCTTCTTATGGAGTCATCCTCTGTATTTTAACAGGCCTTTTATCATTATCTTCGGCAGATGAATATTCTGCTATTTTGTTCTCAGCTTTCTTCGACTTCTTTGAATTCTTCGAATTTTTTTCGACTCCACTTTTTATCCTTCTCTCTCTTGATCGTCCCTTTGTGGCAATATTAATCGAATCTTGAATAGAAAGTTCTAAACGATGCTGTGCTGAATAATTAGCATCTACCACTCTTCTAAATAATCACTAGGTTAAAAGCATCTTCAGACATGGAGGCAACCTCCGCAAACTTCATCATCTGATGACTCATCAAAGCATACCTATATCATAATTATAGTTATCACAGGATATCATAATTATAGTTATCACATGATATCAAAATTATAGTTACCTAGATTTTCTGGTGCTTCTATCACATAATTGAAAATTGCAATCTAAAATATCAAATCTATATTTCATGTCCTTGCACCATCTATTGAGAAAATACTTTTCAGGAATATAAAATACTTCATTTTGATGGAGAACCAATAAGGCATGCCTGTACAAGTATCCTCTGAACTCAAATGATCGGCATTGGCATTTCACTTCTTTCAATTGGCTAGACCAAGTAATAGTATAGTTTTTTACAATCTCCTTCTCAATTTCGTTAACTTCAAATCTCTTAAATGACCTCACAAAATATATAGTGAAGCTGTCAGATTCTTCAGTTAATTTAGCATTTGATGCAGCCATCTCAAGTATCTCATTCTAAAATTTTTTGAATATGCACCTAGAGTACATGGTTGCTACTTGCCTCTCAAATGGCGAGGATGTTTTGAGGAAAGTATTTGTTTGCAAGGAGATATTGTCTTGCTCATTTTCTACTTCGAATCTTTTCTCTAAAGTGTTCTCATACTTCTCGATGAATTTCTTTAGTATTGTCTTCGAATTCACAAACCCATCAAAGAAGTGGTTTATGCTCTCACTCCTCGTAGAGGACATACCTAGAATGAAAGTTAGGACCAAAGAATATTAGTGATATGGTGTTAGTGTCATTGGATATCATTCAAAACTTAGCAAAAAAAATTCAAAAAAAAACAACCTTTGATTCCAACTTACCTGCAAAGAAGGTATCCTTAAGATAGACAAGAACCCATTTATCTCGACATTCATAGAGATCATACAACCAATCTATAGCCTTGCATTCTTCAAACTTGTCCATGAGTTGTCTCCATTTTTTTTCAAAAGATTGTGTAGTTACAGTGTCATATACAGCCTCATCAAATTCAACCATAAATTTGGGATGCGCTGTGCACATATAGCCTATCTTTTCAGGGATCTTCAAAATATGCCAAAGATAGAACTGATGTTGTGCATTTAAGAAAATCGCCTGGACAACAGCCTCGATCGTCTTATCCTGATTGATGATTATGGCATTAGGTGCTTGGCCACCATTTTCATCCAGTCATGACTGAAACATCCATTTAAAGGTCTCCATTGTCTCATCTGATAGTAATGCACAACCAAGCAAGGTGGACTGTCCATGGTAATTAACTCCAATAAATGGATAGAATGACATTTTAAATATGTTTATGAGATAAGTGAAATCAAAGGTCAATACATCCGAAAAGTAAGTGCATACCATTCTTGACCTTAGATGGATCCAAAATACAGACCTTAACTGCACATTGTCATTCAAGTCTAAAGTATAGTAAAAATTTGCATTCTTAGCTTGCATTTGCATGAAGTGGAGAACCATTGACTGTATATCTCCTTCTTTCAGCTGAGTTTGATGTTTCCGACAAATGTAATTATGAGCATCCTTCTTCGTGAATTTTAATTGTCTTCTTCTTCCTTTTCTTCTTGCGATGACAGAGTATATTTGAGTTGTAGGTATATTCACGCCATGCATGTTGCTAATCTTTGCTTTTTTTGGTATGCTAATCTTCTTATGGGACTGTAGAAAATGGACGAAAATTATGGACAACTTATGATTGTGTTCTAGAATAATGTAATCCAATCTCTACTTTTCGATCTTGGAATCAATTATGGCTTTTATGGATGCCTTACAATCATTTTTTTTGGTGTCCTTGGGATTCATGAAATTATCTGATTTCTTAGATTTTTCTGACCTCCAGCATGCTAGATGTTTGAAGTAACATACATTATTCTTATTGGATCTATTGCACACGGTTATGATTCCAAAACCAACTCTTCTCGCATAACCATTGTAGAAATTGTACACATCTATTACTGAATTGAATTCCATTCCAGCATGAGGATCTACATTATCCTTATCTACAAACGTTGCATAAGGAGGAGATGGATTCTCAAGAAAACCATCAGATAAAGGTTCATCCATCTGATCATTTATAGGAATATCTATAGAAGATGTACAGAAGGATAATTCAAGTCAAAAAATATATATGGAAGTCATAAATACACAGTTCTTTGACAATATTAGCATACCATCTTATAATTTTGATTCATGATGTCATAATCTTGACACATGATGTTCTAATATTATCCAAACAACCTTTGAAAGGCCTTTTACCAAATATGATGTCATAATTTTGACCTCTGATATTATAATTTTAACCTCGGATGTCATAAGAAAGTTATAACCGACATCTAAGAGATGTTTTATTCATGATATTAACATATCATGTCGTTATCTTAACACAGGATATCATAATATTATCAAAACTATCTTCAGAAGGTCTTTAATCAATAAGATGTCATAAGTTTGACCTACGATGTCATAATTTTGATTTACAATATCATAGAAACGTCAAAATCAACATCTAGATGATACTTTTATCATGATATTAAAGTATAATATCATAATTTTAAAGCATAATATCAGTTTTGTTAAAACAACCTTCGGTAGTTCTTTTACTAAAAAATATCATAATTATGACCTACGATGTCATAATTTTGATCTATAATGTCATAAGATACGATAAAATCATCGCCTGCTAGGAAAGCCTTTTCATTATATTAACATATCATATCATTACTTTGATAGAGAATATCATAATATTGTTAAAACTATCTTCGCAAGATCTTTTACCAACAAGATATTATAATTTTGACTATCGATATCATAATTTTAATTTATAATATCATAATTTTGACCTAAGATGTCATAAAAATATCAAAACCTAATTCTGTGTGAAAATTATGACATCCTACTCAAACACGATGTCATAACTTTGACATAAAATATTATAATAATATCAAAAACTATATCCAAAAAGTATTTTGACTATACGATGCCATAATTTTTATCTGAAATGTCATAGTTTTGAATTGCTGTCATAATAATGTCTACAACTTTCATCCAATAGAGTTTTACATACAAAAAGTCATAATGTTAACCTACAATGTCATAATTGTGACCATTAATGTCATAATTATGACACAGAATGTTATAATTCTACGTTCGGATTTACTTCTATTCCAGAATATATTAATTTTAATCATTACTGTCATAATTTTGATTCTGAATATCATAATTCTGTATCTAAAAATATTTGCTGTATCGGATGTCATAATTTTAATCTTTAATATCATAATATAGACTCTTAATGTCATAAGTTATAGCCTAGGATGTCCTAACATTGTCAAAACTACCTTCGGGATGCCTTTTACCAATATAATATCATAATTTTGACATACGATGTCATCATGTTGACATAGGATGTAATAAAAATATCAAAACCCAAGACTGGATGGTATTTTTGTTCTTAATATTAACATATCATGTCATAATTTTAAAATAGGATGTCCTAATATTGTCAAAACAACATTCGAGAGGAAATTATGATAATAGAATGTCATAATTTTGACTTATAATATCATAAGTTTGACCTAGGATGTTATAAAAATATCAAAATCATCTCCTAAAAGCTGATTTTGTCATAATATTAAATTATCATGTCATAATTTTGATAGAGGATATCCTAATATTGTCAAAATTATCTTCAAAAGATGGTTTAACCAACAAGATATTATAATTTTGATCTACAATGTCATAATTTTTATTTTTCATATTATAAAAACTTCAAAACCGACACCTAGATGGTGTTTTCATTATAATATTAAAGTATAATGTCATAATTTTGATCTTTAATATCATAATCTTAACACAGAATGTTATAATTCTGCGTTCAGAGATGTTTCTATTTTTGGATGTCATAATTTTGATCCTTAATATCATAATTCTACGTTCGGAGATGTTTCTATTCTTGAATATCATAATTTTGATCCTTAATGTTATAATTTTGATGCTTAAAATCATAATTTTGATCCTTAACCTCAAAACTCTGCATTCGAAAATATTTCTATTTTAGGATGTTATAATTTTGATCCTTAATATCATAATTCTGCATTTGAAAATATTTCTATTATAGGATGTCATAATTTTGATCCTTAATACCATAATTTTAATTCTTAATATCATAATTCTGATTTTGGAGGTGTTTCTGTTCTAGAATGTCATAATTTGGATCCTTAATCATAATTTTGATCCTTAATATAATAATTCTATATCCAAAAATGTTTACTATGTCGGATGTCATAATTTTGATCCTTAATGTCATAATATAGACTCTTAGTATTATAATTTTGACACATGATGTCATAATTCTGCATTTTGAAATATTTTTTTTTTGGATGTCATAATTTTGACCATTAATATCATAATTCTGCATTTGACTTTGTTTATATTCCAAGATGTCATAATTTTGACCGTTAATCTCATAATTTTATTTTTATTTTAGGATGTTATAATTTTGACCTACAATATCATAATAATGATAAAATTATGACATTAAGGATCAAAATTATGACATTCTGAAATAAAAATATCAAGTAACGTAGAATTATCCCTGATGTCATAATTTTGAGAGGCATTTTATCAACTGGATGTCTTAATTTTGACCTATAAACTCATAATGACATGCCATATTTTGGACCTTATACGTCATTATGATATGTCAAAAACTATTCTGGGTAGAAATCATGACATAATGACTTATTATATAACTTTTGGTTGAATTTTATATGACATGCATTTTTAAATTTGGAAAAAAAAATTCCGTTTGAACATGCCTAATGCATTAACTTCGTTTAACTACCAAATGAGCTGTTGTATTAAAAGAACTACAAAAAAGTTGTAATAAATAATCAATAAACGATATTTTACTTTCTGATGGATGAAACATGTTGGTTGGATGGGATAATAAAGAATCAACAATCTCGGACGTGCAATGGTTTCTGCAGACTAAATCTTTGACATCCAGAGATTCAGAAAATGGAAGAAGAAAGAGAAATACAGCATTCGACGCTTAGAAAATATGAGAAGAGAGAGAAATACAATCTCCAAAATGTCCAACCAAAATGCAAAATACTACAACCATTTTGTTTTAGAGGGAAAGGATAATTTCATCATGTAAAATTTGAAAAATATATTATTACATGTATTAATGCGTTCGACGATGGAACCCCACCTCCGTCTCCATTTTCTTCGCGTTATTAGAAGCCTAATTTGATGTGAAAAGACAGTCATTGCATCAAGTCATGAAGGTTTTAGCTGGACTAATCGAAAGTTGCGGTTATGTCAAAATTTTTTTATTACACACGGTGTATAAAGTAAAATAAATAAATAAATAAATCGAAAAACTGGGCACTCCAAGGTAAATTTTTTTTAAAAAAAAATTCTGTGGACTTCCCCAAGTCCACCATCCCGGAGAGAGAATGTTCTCCTCTTCGAGCTCCAGAACTCGTTTTAGCTGCCGGTGACTGCTAAGCGGGAAGCTTCCTCGCAGCACCTGGGAGGTAATTTCTCCATCCTAACCACTTCCCGCGTCGTTCTTCGCGTCATCAGACTCCCTCCTCTCGTACGCTCGACACCATTTTATAAATAACTGGCACTATCCATCCTTTATTTTCACTTCCCTTATCCACACGCATCTCCAAGCCATGCCTCTCTTCTCCGTTCTCGCTGCTCTTCATGTCCTCGTCCTCATCGCCGTCCCCTTCTTCAAGAACTCAAGTGGCCCCGGAAGCGACGAGGTAAACCAATCATCGCTCTCAAATCCATATACCAACATTTCTAATCTTCTACTTTTCAGGTGAACTGCGCCGAAGACGTGGAGGGCCAGCCGGCGAAAGGGGCGGAAGCCGAGGTAGATCCGAGGAACAGGCAGAGCTGCCCTGAAGTCCATGAGGTAGGTTGCTTCTTGTCCCGTGCCGTTTATGTGCTGCTTCGGAGTGATCCTATCCACCTTGGGTTAGCCACAGGGGGGTGTTGTCGCAGAGGGGAGTGGGAGAGGAGGAGGAGCTCATAAAATTGTGCTGGCCGGGAGCACCGAGTGCCCAGAAGTGTATGTTTCTCTCCCGGGTGCGGCTCGGCTCGGCCCGCGGCGGCGGGGTAGCAGGAAGGGCTCCCTCGGCAGTAATGAGGTAAGTGAATTTGTTTAAAAGGTGGTTTCGGGAGCTGACCTCCATGTTTCCCTTTCTTCCTTTTATTAATGCTAAGAGGTTCCATGTTTTCCATTTTTTCTTTAACTGATGGAGGACTTGGAGGCCTGGTTGGGGAGAAGAGGTTCTTGTGACAAAATTCTCTTAGGTGGGACTCCTGAAGATTCAGAAGCAGATGCGGTGAATCCTCATTTTTTTAAAAAAAATTCTTTCTTTTTTTAGTATATAAAGGGATTCTCTATGAAAATATATGCTAAGACTATCTAGTTGCCACAGTCACTTCCAAGTGGATAATTTTCTAAACAGTTGATTGCGCTATTCCCTTCTTTCCTCTTTAGTCTTTCTTTTTCCCTCTCTATCCATCTATTTAGTCTATTGTTTCTATGGCTGCAAACTGCAATACCTTGTTTTCAATCTCTTTTATAAAAATCGTTGAAGAAGATAAGCACAAGATGCATAAAACATATCGTTGGGATAGAAAGTACCCTATAAATTAAGCGCCACAGTTTTTAGCTTCACTTTAATGACATCTGTCTTTGAGGTGGAAAACACATTGTTGTCATCTGCAGCTATGCCATGGAGGACATCATTTGGTATAACTCTTAGCCTCCAATAGGATCTGAGCAAGCTTAAAGACCCACTACTTCTGTTATGCCATTGAGGTTTTGGTTGATTAACACTAGCAAAGACAATGTATAATTAATGAAAGAAAGAAGTGAAAGAAACTAGAAGGTGCAGGAAAGAATGCACATCATCCTTGAAGAGGGGAGAAAAATCTTCGCTTACCCCTCTTGTTGTGTTAGTAGAATCTGATTCTTGGACATACATGGATAATACAAGATTATTGCAATGGTCTATACTCAATTCAGAATTCTTTGAGTTTATGCGGAGATAGTAGCTCGAATGTCCGTTTATTTATATGATTTTTTTTTCGTTACGAGCATATTGATTAGATTCATTCTCCATTCATGATATACTCAGAATTACTGAAATGTCGATGCTTTTAGTTGTGCCTTAATAAGAATGATTGATAAATAAGTATCATAAAACTGATATGCAAGGTTCGCCATCTCATTACTGAACTCCATACTGGTACCATTCTATTATTAGTGTCGATATGCGGCATGGTTAAAGATGGCAAGATGTACTAAGGGTCAGTACCATATGAGACTGCGTAGCGGTTTGGTATGGTACCATACTTACTGATATGGCAAACTTTGTTGATATGCAAAAGGCAAAGCGAATATTTTATTTTTGTTCATGCACTCATGCTATTTGTTGCTATTGGAATTTCCATGATGCAAAAATGCAAATATAAATGCTGATTTGGCATAATTTGAATATGTATATATCATTTTTTGCAATTTTTTATAGTCAAAGATAGCTTTGTTGCCTTTCTTTAGCAGCACCATCATTCACATGCTGAAACATCTTGTGGGGGAGAAGATGAGTGTCCCACAACTCATATGCATCAGAACTTTCCTGAAGAGGCGAGTGCATACCATGATCACAGTGGAATCAATCCATTAGATCAGGTACTCCGGCTAAATTATATGTTACCGAGTTCCTTTTTTTTTTTTAAGCAGTTTGTTCTGAAGATAATATGATGACTCAATGTTATCCATGACAGCAGCCAGATTTTCCTGCAGCAACCCCTGGTAGAGATGCATTGGAACCAGATGAAGATAATAGAGTGATCGATATGAATCCAGAGTTGGTATGGTGAACTTTGAAATATATAAGTAACCTAGGTTTCTGCATGTTCTCTTTTATGATAATTTCGGCAATGTGATTATACTAATATCCTGTGGTGTATAAGTTAGCTTTTGGCATTCTAATTTTTGCATGGCACAGTTCTTACTACTGCATCTGTCATGTTATTTGATAACAAGCCCCAAATAGAGGATTTCAGTCAGTTATTCCTCTCATCCCACTAGTACATAATATGCACTTAAAAAAAAATAAAAATAAAAATAAAACTCCATATTGCAGTCCTTTTGCACTTTTGCTAGCAATATCCATACTACCAGAAAACTGATGTTATTTAAAGGTAATATATGATTTACCTTTTTTTTCTAATTTCTAGCAAAATGCACTTGTGTAGGATCCCCCAACACCACTCCAGAATAAAAGGAAAAAGAAAAGTAACAGGACAAAAATAAAGTGAAATATTGCAGCTGACAATAAATGGTGAATCCAATCTTCTGGGTTACCTTCACTCGAGTCATGAGAAACAAGAGTTCATATCAAAGGTTCTCAGTTAAACATCAGAAAATTGTTTCTTAGGGTTCTTATTTGAAATCTAGTTAACTATATTCATTAATTACACCTATGAACTCATAAACTACCTCTAGTTAAGCTGGTTGACAATGAACTAAAATAATGAATTTTGTTAATATGAACCATAGTGCAACATTTGATACAAATAAAATAAATGAAGAAATAAATTGAAATACTCCCTTCATCTAGGATTGTCACTCCATTATTAGGATTCAGTGTAAAAACTTAGATTCCACTCAAACCATCTAGGGAACACTTTTTTTAACTTGGAGTGTGTGTGCACTGGCTTATGCATGCATGCATGTTATATTTATGTATATGTTTGTAAATATGTGCATACATACATAAGTACATACATAGCATGTCAATAGATCTTTCGTTCAAAACCCAGGTGCAAGTTCTATTATCTAATGAGCACTATGACCAAGGAAGCTATGCTTGGTACTTACACTATCTTCTATTGTAAGTTTGATGCTTATTTTATTAATTGGAATGTCTCTTGAAAAATTGTTCTATAGATCATTTTATATAATATAAGTACTACGTATGAATTAAAGCCTGTTAGGTTCTTAGTTTATTAGTGATATATATGAAATTAATGGGTCAAAGGATGATACCATGACTCAAAGTCTTTTCCTAGCTGGTCTTTTATCTATAAGCTAGATTTGTCATTTACGGTTGCCTTATAGGGTTGGGTAGGTAAAATCATATGCAACCATTTTGGTGGCACTAGCTTCTTGTGGGACAAGTATTTGGGTTGTTGTCATTTCAAGAGCATTTCAGCTGGTTGAAATCTTTATGGCATCCAACAAGCACCTATTTTGTGTTCAGCCATTTCTGTCTTTTGAACAAGTTTCTTCTCAATCATAGCTAAAAAAGTGTACAGATATTACAATTTTATTTCTGTTTTAAGCCACCACCAGGCACTTGCTCCGATGGTTTTACCCTTTGCCACTTGCACAAGGGGGAGTGCGTTCGATTTTGGTTGGAGTCAGCCCTTGAGGGGTGAGGTGGTATAAGGTAGAAGGTGGGGATTAGCCCCTCCTAATCTCAAATATAAGGGAAATTTTTTAAGCTCAAGCATTTTTGTGCTTGGAGGCACACTCACACAATTAGAAAAGGTGCCTTAACAAACCTTGAATGAAACAACAAAAATTTTAGCATTAGTGAGATGGAAATTTTCATGCATGGTACATGTGCTTTATGTTGCAACAGGATGTCTAACATGGTATTAGATAACTAGAATATAGCAAACTCCATTATTGCTTTTAACTACCAAGAAGAGTTGAGGGCCTAGTTCATTGCTCCTTAAACTCATTTCTAATAGGAATGAGTTTGGATGACTCTTTCATATGGCTGGTAACAGAGTATAGCAATGATCAGATGGTAGCAAGTTGGCAAATTTTGGCAAATTTTTTCACTTGCTAGAAGGGTTGACTTTGGACAAACACTTGTGAGTATCTGTAAAGATTGGTAGACTGCCCTAAGAATGTTTTGTTGAGACAATGCCATTAAGAGACACTATGATTTGGTTGCATGATGATCTTTTCATCTTTTTGACTCAATGGATCCATCTGTACTAGTATCATTCACTGAAACTTTACAATCACTTTGCACATCAACTCAAAAGTAAACATTCTATGATTGATAATGATATATAAGATGCTCACTGAGAATTCCACTACTTGGTAAGGGAGAATATCTAGATTTGGTTAATAAATGGGTCTAACAATTATATCCAGCATCAGTGGTTTATCAAATGGGTTTAACATTTCTTTTTGGTCTAGGTATATGCATGTATGTATATATGTATATACGTATGTATGTAAGGAACTAATTGAAAATTCGAAAATGGTAGCCTTATCACATGGATGGACTGATCTTCTGTTATTCTAATTTCTAATGAATTCATCACAATAACATTTTGTGGATCAATTGTAACTTCAGCATAAGGGTCATCTCTGATATTTCAAGTCTTTAGTAGTTATCATTTATTCATATATGTGACTCTTAAATAATGAATTTTCTTAATATGAATAACAGTGCAGCATTTGATAGAACATCATTTCATGAATAAATCAAAATAAATGTATAAATAAATTGAAAATCTCCCTTCATCCGTTCTTTGGATTTGGTGTAAAAACTTGGATTCTACTCAAACCATCCAAGGAACACTTTTTACCTGGAGTGTGTGTGCACTTGCTCGCCGACAGGTGTACATGCACATTTGTTATATGTGTGTATTATGGACTCATATAAAAAATTTACCTCCTTTATATTGTATGTCCCATTGTGAATATGCATCAAGGACTTCCTGGCATTTATATTTACTCTTACCACATATTGGTGCAGCAAATAAAACATGGCTCTGTCAATTATAGCAACCACTAAATTTATGGTTCAGGACAACATTTTAGAACCTACACTATTGAAGATCCCCTCTTCATAAATGCATGAAAGAATCTGTCAACTGAAGGGTGTCTTAATGTTATCCTGAAAATCTTTGGGTTTATGACCTTGTGTTCCTGTAGGGTTTGAGATTAAGGATCCTCTTTACGTAGTGACACCTCATTTTTAACTGGTGAAATACTGGAATTTTTTAAGAGATGCTGGAAGTTACAACTACATCTATTGGATTATGGGGTCATTAAGATGGTGTTCCGGATAAGATTTCTAATGTTTAAATTGCAGCCCTGATGTTTGCAAGAGAAGTTGTATGCTCCATTAAGAACATGGTTATGCTCTAGCATCAGATGGCTGGCCTATGCCTGTATTGCATCGACATGTGTTAGACTGGGAGGAATGAATTACACTTTTTTGTAGGATTTCTGCTTTCTTTTATCTAATTAGAGTTATAGCAGGAACCCTGCAATTTTTTGAGCAGGGCACTAAGAAGATTGGTGGGCAACAAATGCCTTCATTTATATTGAGGTAGTCAGCACCTTATAGTACCTTCTCAATGAATGCCTACAATATTAGGTTAGTGATTTTTAAAGGCCCCAACAAGATTGAAAGTAGTAGTCATAGACCTGCTAATTGTTGCAGTGGGATGAAAAAGAAATAGAAAGTGGTTCTGTATGAAGTTTTTTGTTTGTGGATTTGATATGTGTCAGGGTCTACTTGGTAGGCCTAGTTCCTCACATTAGGAACATAATGTCAGTGGTTGCATGATGGAAAAGCTTGAGCCATGGATGTATCTACTCCAACATTATCATGATAGGAGAGACTCATGTTGTCAATGGTGAATAAGTTAAAAATCTCAACTTCTGCCTTGTTTACAAAACTTCTGCTAAATTGTTTTCATTATTGAAGATGTTTGCATATTTAAAAATTCATCATTGACTGTGACTGATGGAGAGGTTGATGATGGGTTGTTTTTGTCGAGAACTTTGTAAATCTCCAAGAGATCAAATGAAAAGAAAATGAAATTTTGTACCAAAGAGAAAAATTAGATCAGATAAAATAAATGAAAAGAAAAACCTTCATTCGATCGAAAGCCATACACCTTTGGTATGTAAAATCAATGTGAATGCCAAGAAAACTGAGAGAGCTAATTCCAGCAATGTGAATGCCATACACCTTTGGTATGTAAAATCAATGTGAATGCCAAGAAAACTGTGAGAGCTAATTCCAGCAATAACTTCCTTTGGATGGTAGTTATTGATAGCTTTGTCCATGAATAATCCTCTCTTAGGTGTTTTCTCTTCCAAATAAATACTCTTGGAAGTTATTTGTAGAAATATCTTCTTTTGGAAGTTATTTCCTACAAAAAACCACCTCTTGGTGGTTATTATTTTTTTTATCCTATAGCTTACAAGGATGACACACGACATTCATTAATTGGGATGAAGAATAAGGCGTAAATAATTGGCCCCATGTCTCAATGAATATGAAAATCTTTGTTGAGCCAGATAATTCAGTTTGTTTGGCAATTGACTATGATCTCACACCATCAGCGACCATTAGTTAATTAGTCAACTTGAAATATAATCGATCATTTTCACATGTAACCAAGCATCCATGGGATCACAAATCCACCCCTACAGAATCCCTAAGATAGTTTTATGGTGCACAGACAATATGGGTTATGGTGGTGGCACATTATAAGATATTCCTTAAGGAGAAAAAAATATGGGTCAGGATCCTTTAAAGTTCACCATGTATAATAAGGGCTTATTACATCAATGTGGGCTTGTGATTTCCATTAAACTTCAATAATTAATTGTTAATTACCACTTTCTTTGGAATGAGGGAACCTCCTATTAAGGTTTTTCGTAGTAGTGCTAGCTAAGACTGAAATAATGACCATGGGTATGGTAGACATGTTTATATATGATTTTATAGTATGAAAGTTCAGCAAGCTTAAACTCATATATAATTAACTATTTAAGTCATAGAGCATTGAAAATGAAGAGCTGAACTCTAAATGCTATATACCTTTTAACTTAAAATATCGATATTTGATGCTTTTAAGTCAAAATTTTATAAATCTGAAAAACTTATTGTTTGTTATGATTTATAAGTTTTACAAATCGTACTGTATACTAAGGTCTCGAAAGATCTGGACTCCTTTATCTGCAAGAATCAATTTGAGATTATGAGGGTGAGCCTTGTTGCAATAGTAAGGTTTCTCCTTTGTGATTTGGAGGTCATAGGTTCAAAACATGGAAGAAGCCTCTCTACATGTAGGGGTAAGATTGCGTATATATGACCCTCCCAAAACCCCATAATGCCAAGAGCCTTGTGCATTGGGCCATCTTTTTTTTTTTTAATCAATTTGAGATTGTTAAGTTAAATATTCATAGATTTTGAAAGTATTGCAAGCACAATCCTTCTGTTTGAATTTCTAGGAGTTAATTACATACCTTCAAATTTGAGTCTCACCAAATGCATTTACAATAGAGTTTCAAATAATTAAAAGTAGTCGAAGAATTTAACTCCTTTAGAAAGTTCTACAAAAAACCACCTTAAGCTACACTGAATCAGTATCGGTACCCATATCCCTTAGCTACTAGTACAGTATGATACCAGTTTGGTGCACAGTTAGTATGGTTAGGACACACAATTAGTATGGTTAGGCATGCCGGATTCCGAACCGGTATGCAATATTTTATTTTTTATTAATTTTTATTTTTTGATTTTTAATGATGTTTTATGAAGTTTTTGAGTGATTTGAACATTAGGTTGATGTCTTCGAAGATTTCTTTATGTTCCTTAATGTGTTGTTTCTTATTTCATGCTTTTTGTTTATAAGATGACTATAATTTTAATAGTAAGTACCATTAAAGTAAATAAATCATTATATTCATAAAAATAATAAAATACAAAATATAAAGTCAAATTAAATACGTACCAACATCTAAAATATCATGGAATAGTCATATCTCTCATAGATATTGGGGTGTCTTTGTGTGTAGAGGACTTAACCCAATTCTCTAACCACATGGTCTCTGCTCCTGTAACCTTGTCGAACCGCCATAAGGTAGGTGGCTAACACAATTCCTGAATTTTTATAAATTTTTATTTAATTAAATAATCTTAATTATTTTTTAGGTAGTTCAATATTTAACTAGAAAATATATAAGATTTTATTTTAATTCAGAAAAATATGGAACCACCACATGGCCAGCCTTGTCCTTCTTCCTATGCAAATTTCTTCTCATGGATGCCCTTGATTTTGTATAAAGGTTCAGTTATCCATACAAGAAATCCAACAAGGGGTTTATGCTCCCATCCCTAAATTGAGGAAAAGTGGCAATCTTTTATTTATTTTACTTTTGAATTAAGGAAGGATAGGGAAATTACCGGTAATTCAGATATTAAAACTCTAAAATGAGGGAATTAGTAATAATTTCTTTTTTCTTATGCTAATGGTTAATGGGGACAAGTTGGATCTATATTGACTCTAAATTAACCGACATGTTAGGTGTGGACGGATAAACAGTGTATTTGAGCTTGTCATTGGTAGAGATAAGGATTTTTATACATGATCACCTATATGATTTTGGATGTTTATACATACATACATATAATATTTTAATAATTAAGATAAATAATTTGCAAGCTTTGTATATTTTCTTGTATTAATGTATTCTTATTTTGTAGCATATCACAGAAGGTATGATGGATGCATGAAAATTAATATAATTGAGACTTGCATAATTGAATAGTTGAGCATGGTGCTTTGGATTGACCATGTTATCATAGAATGCCTCAATGCCCATCACAGGCAGGAAATGTGACGTTATAGGTTGCTCTGTCATGGGCGAGAAATGTGATACTATCGATCATCTTATCACAGGCTGGAAGTGTGACCATGATTAGTGAAAATGATTGGATGAGCGCAAACTCTAGGCTAATCTTGTTATTATCAATTGCCCTGTCACAAGCTGGAAATATGGCATTATAAATTACCCCATCACGAGCAGGAAACATGACACTATCGATTGCCCCATCATGAGCGGAAATGTGACCAAAGTTGGCCTAAAGTTGAAAAGATAACTGATCTTGGATCTGGATCATGTTAATGTGAAATGCAAGATAAGCTACTTGAAACTATTGTTGAATTAAAAGGTTTATTTGATAATATACAATGTATCAATTTTTAGTGGACAAGTATTTGATGATATATGAAGTATATATGTGTATAGTGATTTATTTGAGCAGTGCTGGATGGTTGGAATGTGATTTTATGATATTTGTGTGTATTTTGGTATTGATTATTTGATATTGTATATCTTTAAATTATTTATATCGGTGTTGGTGATTGGACATTCTTAATGAGCTGTTAGCTTACACCACTCCACTTTTCCTTTTAGTGTCATTGGATGCTTAGTTTCTGGTTACAATTTGGGACATTGATGAGAGGATGAATAGTTAGAACATCGCTGATATCAGCTAAATACTTGAAATTTATAAACGGACAGCACTTATACTTGTGAACGATGGATTATTTTATATTGTTTTGAAATAAGGTTCATTTGTCCATTAATATTGATGTTGTGACGAATCTTAAGCCTTACATATTCTCTCAGGTCTTAACGTTGGGAGTGTACGGCCGTGTCATAAGGTCGGCCCGAGTGATGGGTTCCAGGTGTGACACATGATGTACTCTTTGTTCTTTGACAAGCATATTATGAAGAATCTGTCAAACTATTTAGTGAGTCCTGTTAACTTTGTATTTAGTGGGCCGTAGCCCTAATGAAAGACTTGAAGTTGGCTTGTCAAGATCCTTGAGTATCATGTGATCAGAGCTAGGTGTGCCAAACACATCAAACAAGCTTTAGAGATGTTAAGTAGCATATTTGAGATGCTAATGGACTATTTGATTGCTGAATCAAGGCATTGGGTGTCATTGAACATAACGATCCCTTCATTGACCTCTTTGGCTGAATCATCAGTGGAATTATCAGTCTGGCTGGCAAGTGCCAACTACCATGGCTCATGGTTGAGTCTTGCAGATACCAAAGCACTCATTGAGGGGCTTTAGCATCAAATGTGGGTTGTCTATTTGACATTAATTTTCTGTCACTTCATTTCTTTTATCCTTTTTCTGAGTTTTCCTATTGAACCTCCTGCACCCTTTGCCATGTGTTGCTAAATCATGCTGTCCTTCATCGAGTATTCGTGGCTTTTGCCAGAATATCCCAAACACAACACTTTGGGTTGAAATCTTTGGTAGATTCTGTCATCCCACACCAAGGAACACCTTGTCTAGCCAAATCCTTTCCAAACTCACCATACAGAGGTTCCCCCATCTAACCCTATTAGTGTCTATGGTGATCCATCAAGCCCCCAAGTACATTGTTGAACTATTATGGCTGAGTGTACCAATCAGATGTATGGTATTTGTTACTGCCAAAATCCAACTTGACGAAGATGGCACTAAAGTACGATCTGATGAGTGTTGGTCGGATTGTTTTGCTCCACTGGAAGGTCTGTTCAAAATGGAGAATCCGACCTACGAGCAAAAGGAGAAACACTGGAGGTTGCTGGATTTAATCTAGCAGGGGACCCTCCGATGCCTAAGTCAAGCCGAATTTTGGTGGACAAGAGAGATCTAAGAGAGGTGATAGAGAATGGAATAAAGTGAGAAAAGCATACCTAAAGGTTCTTCGGGCCTGGTATATACAGGAGTGAGGGCATAGGATGTTTACCTGGAAAGGTTGGGCACGCTATAACCATTGGACATGCATTAACTACAAGATGTGTGGGATGAGCTGTAACCATCCCACAACATGCCTTATAAACACAGGATTACAACCATGCTCCTTAGTGATCCTTAACTTGCCCTTTATGTGCTTTGATTCAGGGCTACATGGTGCTCCATTATTGATTGGTCAGTTGGACAAGTGGCTCTGCACTATTGATCAGCTGGTCTGGTTGGTAACCATCATCAGCCGACAAATCTAGGCCACATAAATATCAAAGTTGGGTGCTATTCCTCTGTCCATGCTCATGCTTTTGTGTCGCATACTGTGTTTGTGCTCGGGTCCAAGTTTGCACCCATGTTTGGGCTTGCATGCTCATGCTCCACATGCCCTCATGTGCTCTGCACCATAATGCAACTGCACTATTGTCCACCTTGCACCTTAAATTACTTGTAAACCATGATGATGCCCATGCTTTCCTCGTTATGTCATGCTTATGCCCATGTTGGCATACTCATCTGCCCCGCATCTTCATGAGTTCTTTTTTTACTGTGCATGTAAAGAACATCTTTCTGTTTCTTCTCCAGATCTCCACTATGGACACCTTATTCTATATTTCATATCAGCTGCTGTACTATTGTCTGGGGCTTCTTTGTCTTCCATTGGCTGATCACCTGGCCTTAACTTGTTAAGGACGTAAGGTGGCCTTGCACATAATACAGACACACTGCTTGTGAACTTGTGATCCTCTGACTGCCTTTAAAGCTACATACCTCATTGGCAGTTTTTTTCCTATTCTATATATACATACATTTGAGGGCTTCTTAGATTCATCTCTTTGAGATGAATGAAGCCTTGTAGGTAAGGATCATCAGTGGGCTGCGTACTCTAGATATGCCCCAATAGTATATATTGGGAAAATTAAGTTAGACTTCCTTTTTCATTGAAAAAGAGAGAATCATATAAACTTAATTTACGAACTTTTCCTTCTCAAGTTCCATTGTAGAGAATTTTGCACATCATAGGTAGGGTTGTTTAGGGTCTTGTCTCAACAAAAGGACTTAGAAACTGTACAATTGCATGCCATAACTATTCATGAAATATTCATGCTTTCATTAACTCAAAACTATTTAATTAAAATGTGAATAATTAATTGTCTTTTGTTGTCTGTCATGCTTTTGTTTAAAAAATAAAAAATAAAAATCATGTATAACAGTCTTCTAAATATAGACAGATGAACGTGACTTCGCCTTGTTATTTTTTTATCTTTTGAAAATTTCTGCTTTCTTATCACCTAGCCTAATTTTCTTAGCTACAATCATGCCAGATAACTTGTCAAAAGGAAAAAAAAGGGGGGGAGGGGGATATTGTAGATGTTTTAGACGCAACATTTAACTATTGCAATCTAAGCCACCTGGATGTAGTGCATTCTTACACGGTTATCTCATTGGAATGATGATATCTCCTGGTTAGAGGAGTTATGAGTTTGCTAATAAAGACATTTTGTTGACATGCTAGAGCAAGCTGATGAGAATCTGTTTGAAAAGTGATCGAATAAATTTTCAGGGGCCTCTATATCTTCTTCTTCTTCTTCTTTCTTTGAGTAAGATTGGCAGTCAAATATGCACCTTGTTCACAGCTAGCATTCACATTAATGGTTGCCATTCCTTTTCAGAGAAAAGGATTTATTTCACTGTCTAAAATATGGTATAGTCAATAGTTCTATCTTGGCTTATGAGAAGTCAAATCAATCATTATTTTTTCAAATTACATTTGTGGATTTAATATTCATCACCATTTCTTATAGCTTGAGTCCTGCATTTGATGCTTTTCTATTATCCTTTGTTGCTTGAATGTCTGTTGCTACTTCTTGTGATGAATCTGAAACTGGAGCCACTTTATCCAAATGCTAGGATGGAAGAGTGAGTCGGGAAGAGAGGTGTAGAGAGATGGAAGAAGAAGAAGAGATGAAACATGCCTTAAAATTTTCTTATTTTTCAACTGGCATTGCTGGTGCTGGAATCATAAGCATTTTCTCTGGATATCTCGGATCTCAAACGGGACATGCTCATACGATCCATCTCAAGGTCTGCACGTTCTTCATGATGGCCACCTTCATACTTGGGGCCAGCATGCTGCTTCTGACATTCCTCCATCTTAGCAGCCACATCTCTATTAAAATCTTCAGAAGCCTCAAGTATACAACATTGGGGTTTCTAACCCTTGCAATGTTTGATATTTCCTTTCTTTTCCTAAAGAATTTTGCCATTCTTGCCTTTGTTCCGACATTGTTTGTAGTGATGGTTGCATTCTTTATGGCTTTATGCCATAATCACCAAGGTAATAGTAGCATGTCATTTGATCGATGATGTAAGCTGCCTGAAACATTTGGATGCTGTAGAATTGCATTGTTCTCAGTCCTAACCTCATGTAACTATATAAATTAGACCAAAAAGATTCATGAAAATTAGATTAAGGTTATTTCTGTACTAAAATCATTGTTGTGTCCTCCGTTTCCTTTGGAATACAGGCGAAAATAGAGAATCTATAATAGTGATGTTTTCTTTCAGGCAATCTAGATATAAAACAGATGTTGCGTATTTCTTCCATTTCAATGTCAACCGAATATAGAGAACAAATGGGGAATATATATTTATGTTATCTTCTCTTTATAGCAAGCTAGATGTACTACAGATGTTGCTGATTTCTTATTTGTCAATGTTAATGGCCTTTATCAATTGATAGACCGGGTTTAGCATGTATCATTAGGATATAATCTTTGGAGCTAGTTTCAGCGAGCACTTTTGCTGCCTCTATTGGAGGAGATACTCCATTGTTCAGATATAGTTGTGCAGCTCCGTGATAACATGAACTCGTACTCTTTACCTAAACAGCCAATATCATGCCCTTGCAGTGGAATCATTCTTAAAAACTATCGATTATGTAAGTAGGGTCGGTGCAGGGATTTAAATGGCTCTCCTTTAGCCTTAGCTTCCATCCAATTATTCACTGTAGTTGTAGTTGACAACCAATTGAACCATGGTTGTCAATGATGGATGGCGATCTTATATTTCACAACCTGAAAGAAAACATTCCTTTCATTGATTTAGACAATGGATTTGAATGTTTCATGGAAATTAGCTTCTGCGTCAGCTGTTCTCGTCTTAGGCTCCATCCACCACCACAAATGATGCAGTTATATTCCTCCTGCCCGTCCTTTCCCATTTCCATTCACCTGCACTTGAGCATTCCTCACCATGCAGAACAACAAGTACAGCATTGCCTGAATTAACCTCTCGACATCATCCGGATGTTCGAAGTCAGAGAACAAGTTGTTATTTTCATGCACTTCATAGCATGAGGTTATCACCACTTTTGGTGTAGTGAAATGGTTATCAGCGAGCAATAGCTTGGATGGCATCATCCTTTGCTACTTTGGCAAGGGGACAGAGGTTCGATTTGGGTCCCTGAAGGGTGGAATGGGTAGGAGGTGGAGATTATCCCTTCCTAGTCTGAATAAAAGAAACAAAAAGGTAACGATGATCAAGCCAATACATGAGAAAGTTGACCTGTTAACCGTAGGTTGTCGAAATGTACTAACTTCTGTACCTGAATGCAGTTGCATGTATATAATGAAACAATGGGTGCTATAATCATGAGGACCATGGCATTCAAAAAGACAAACCAAGAGATATTGACATGGACGTTGCTTCCGTCAAAATCAAGTTGTGGAAATTGGATCGGGCGTCAATTACTAGTATTTGTGAAATCTCATCGAAAAGAACCGTCAAGATCCGACATGTTAGAGCTTGGAGAAGGTCTGTAGGCTTCTAAAATCTGAGCTTCCTTCCAAGCTTTAGAGGTCTTCACTTAGTGCCACATTAATAACAAGGGCTCGCACATCCTTTATCCCTCAATTTCTCTTCTCTATTCATATTTATTTTGCTTTTCTTTCTTTTCCTTCTGTTTCCATCTTATCTATTTATTTTCTGTACTAACAACTTGTTAAGTAACTCGACTTATAGACTCGTTAGCTTCCTAAATTTGCTCAATGTTATTGCTTACCTTTCTTTTTTCTTTACTTGCTTATCTAGTTACTTCTAGTCATATTAGTAAAGCCTGTTTTGTTCAGGGTGACCTGGATGGTTTCCATTACCGATCATAATCAAGGCCTTACCAATCTTTGGCTGAAGACAATTTAGAGTCATGGATGCATTAATATTTCATCTAGTTTTTGATTTTCCATGTTTCTTTTTTAAACAAAACATAAGTGGGTTTCTTGTTCAATCCAGGTTTACCGGTGAGCAGGTAGCCCATAATGTTTTTAGGACATTTGAAATGGTTTTGTGAGAAAAGGGAAACCTAAACCCTATATGCAGGAAACTAGCTTCGAGCTGACTCAACTTCTTTTGCATTATTTCCCATGGTAGAATGGTTTTGTAGTGGTGTTTTATGGTTATCAATGTCTTTTCTTGACCTCATTAATTTTGGAATATCTTGCATTCAGAAATTTTCCCACCACTTAGGCTGGCCAAGTTGAGAATCAGCCCTATCCCACTACAATCTTTGTGACTTCCAATCCTTACCTGATACAACCCATCTTCAGGCTAGATATCCAGCCTATCTCGAACCAATCCATTCTTAAGCTAAATTCAAGTTGGGTCCCTTTGGATAATCAGGTTGGGTTTGATTTAAAGGTATGAAAAAGCATTGGATCACTGCTATTTAGTTGGTGTTAGATTGGACCACTGGGTGCCAAGTGATTGTTACATTGTATTTAATCTTTTAGGTCCATTGTCTAGATAATCAAAAGAAAATCATAAATCAATATAACTAGTAATTGTTGCCTATCCATCATATGTTATCCACAACTTTTCCTATCCATTGTTCTTTGTCTCTTTCATCTCGATCCTCAAGGCTTTCGATTAGAGGCGAACGAGGAGATTAGGTCTAGATCTCACTAAAATGAGCCTTTTCTATCAATCAGCCTTGGCTTATCTACTTGGCATCTGTCTCGGCACGAAAGAGGTCTAGGGTTTGGACCTAATATCATCCTTGTTAAATTTCTTAAAAAAGATATCATAGATGTTTGCCAAGTAAAAACTAAGTTTCTACTTGCAGCCTTTTAGACTGCTTACAACATACGGCAGCCTTTTAGATTTCAAAATTTCATCATATGTTATGGTGCAATAAAAATATATTAGGGTACAACTTTCACATCTCAAAGTCCACATTTGGCAAGCAAGCTTGTAAGCTTAATTTCACTTGTAGAGCCTAAATACCTAAACTGCATGTTCTTGTCCCCCACCAAAAGAAAAAAAATGTTCAAGTCTTTCCAGTCTTATAACGTACCTTAGAGGTGTGAAAATTAAGGATTATTTTATCTATCCATGTGTTGCCCAGAAGGAAGGAGGAGGGATTGGGTTCTTAAAAACTTTTAAGCAAATCTACAATCTAAATAATTATGTGCTTTTAATTAAATTAACTTAAGTAAATGTGAGATGTATGCTATATGTAACAGTGGAATTGAGCTATAAAAGAGAATGTAAGAACTAAAAGACAATGCAAAGCAAGAAAATAAGGTACACATAAACATAATAAATTTATAATGGTTTGGTGCAACCCCATACCTATGTCCACTCTCTAAACTCTTCTTAGAAATTTTATTATAATTAGTCGATTACAGCATGATTGTTTTACCCAAGCTCATGATCAAATTCAGTTGACTTTTTGGGACCATCAACTAAAATCTTTATATTGATTGTTTTTCAGGCTCATAATCAATCCGGTTGGTTTTCCGGGCTCGCCAAGCAAAACTTTATAAGTTTAATTCTATATGCTTGGATAGGCCTAACCCAAGTTTCTTTCATCCAAAAGAAACTTGTAAAGAAAATAGGATTACAAGATATAAACTTTCAGCATAAAATAAAATAGAAAATAAAATTCTTTAAAGCCCAGAGAAATTGCTGATGAGTTGCTCTTTTGAAGCTTGAACTTCTCTTCTTGATGCTTGAGAGGATATGGTTGATGATGGAGAAGATCTCTCTTGAATGCTCACTTAATTTTTTGCACAAATTTTCTTACTTTTTTATTTTCTCAAGGATATTCAATAAATACTCCAAAGAATGATGTATTTTTTTTTTCAATCCTCTTCTTTTAGCTCTTCATTGAGTCTGAAAGCTTTTAAATCATTTAAAAGAGCCTAACTAGTCATTTCTAGCTATCAGAAACTAAAAAATGGCCATTAGCTAGAGGGTTTTTGTGCAAATTTGTAGCTTTTGAAAAACTAGCCGTTGAAGTTGGAGTGAATTCTAGCAGATTTGGAGTCGACTTGTGGACTGCAAGAGTCAGCTCGTGCATTGCACTCAAAAAGATTTTTTTCTATTTTTTCTGAGAGAGTCGATTCAAATTTTTCAGGAGTCAACTCAAGCTTTATGCCGCTTAGTCCCAATATGCTAGAGTCAACTTGAAACCTTTCGGAGTTGACTCAAAACCTTCCAACTTAATTCTTTTCATATTTTGGTCTCTCAAACTTGAATTTTTTTTGCTCTAATGCTTTCAAATAATATTTGCTTCCTCTAATTTTATTTTCTTCATAATGAGCCATCCAAACTTGTAAGAATTTATTCTTTTAAATATTTTGGCTTGGCATCATGAGATGATTTTTTTTATAGATAATTATTTTTATTGTGAGTATCTAAGAAATCCTACATCCATCTTTGAAATACATAATTAGTATCATAATTATTTAATATTTTGTAATCATCAAAATCAATCATAAGATCAACAATCTCTTCTTTTTTGATGATGACAAAATTTTGAGTATATGTGCAAATAAATATAATATATTTCAACTAATTTACTAATATAATCATAAAGTAAATAAATAAGCACTTGTAACCATATACTTCATGAATGTTTCAATTCATCTTAAATTTAGATTTTAGAATCAATGCTCACTCTAAGAATATTCAATACTCATTTTCTATGATTGTCTTAATTCAAACAAATGAGCATTTCAGGCATCTCAAGTATGTGATCAACTCAAGCAATTCAAGCATATACTCAACATAATTTATTTTTCTTTTTGACAACATCAAAAAGCACATGGGAAAGATTTAGAAAGTATCATCAAAATCAATTTAAATCAAAGTCAGATTTTATAACTTCTCCCTTTTTTTATAACTTGTTCCCTTTTTAAAAGTTCGTAGCAAATAAAATTTCTTCTTTCCTTTTTGAATTTAATTTCAAAATTTGATTTAAGTTTTCCCCTTTAAACTTGAATTTAACTTTCAAATCTAAATTTTATAGATTTTTCCCCTTTTTTATAACTTCTCCTCCTTTTTGAAAGTTTGTAGAAAATTCAGATTGAGTTTCTTCCCTTATTGAACAATATAGATTTAAAAATATTTCTCCCCCTTTTTGAATGAAATAGATGCATTAAGTAGATTCTCGAATTCAATTACAAAAATACTTTGAACTTTAAAGATTCAAGAAGGATGGAGCTTTTCAAAATTAAGGATTTTCATAGGATAAGTTCTACTTTTCAAAATTCATTTCTTTTTCTTTTGAGAGGTATCAATCAATTAAGTTTAGAAAATGATATCAATTTTCCTAGTTAGTCTCAAATGATAGTATATCATAAATGTATTAGAGCAAAATAAATTTGAGACAAAATATTCTTTTCTTTTTGCCAAGAGATAAAGCAAAGAAGTAAAAGACAAAAATAGGATGTCTCGTACCAATTGTGAAAATTAATCTTCTTGATACCAATTGTTTTAAAATTAAAACCAAATAGCAATTTTCTTGAAAATTTTTCTTGATACCAATTAGAGATTTTAAAAGAACAAGTTTCAAATCCATTTCTCAAGAATAATCAATCATAATAAAATACAAAAATATATTTCAAATTTGGCTTGATATCAATTAATTATCAAAAATAATGATAGGATCAAACCATGCAAAGCAAATCAAAGGAATAAAATCATATAAATGCACAAATGATTGGATTAAGATAAGCAAAATATAAATATTTATCAATGATTTCTCTTATCAAGTTCAAGAGTCATTTCTCCCCCTATTTTCAATAATAAATGCAAAAAAAAAATATTTTTCTTAATTCTTCCCCCTTTATTTTAAAAACATGCATATTCATTCAATTTAATCAAGCATTCATTTCTCTCCTTTTGTTTTACAAACAAAGCATAATTTCAATCAAATAGATAAATACAAATGTAAGCATCAAACATACTAAATTTGCAATAAGGATCAAATTTTCATTGATTGCCAAAATGTGATTACAAAAGTGATATTAACATGAAAAGCACACAAGATTAATGAAGGCTATATCCTACAGATGTCAAAAGTGGATAGCTAGGGTCGCTAATGTTCTAAAAAACTGAATCCTAGCATCTTAACAGAGTGGGTCAATATAGCCCTAAGGAGATGATTCAGGCTGGCTAGATGGTGGAGGTGGTCTAGTATCTCTAAATGACTATTTCTGATCACGAACCTCTATTAAGATAGCCTAAATCAACCTGGTGAACTTCTTTTTGACCAAAGATAGAAGCTCCATCAGATCTGCCTGTTATGTCTCTAAAGTGTACTTCTAAAGTTCTACACAGATTAAAGTGACGATCTTGGTAGAAACTTTCTCAACAAATGCATCCTCATCTAGTTTATCAGATAGTCATAAGCTACTCTTTGGATGGTTGGTCTGTGAAGGAGTAGCTTCATCTACTCTGCTAGCTCCTCTAACTGATATCTGTTGTAGCATGAGTTCTAGCATACAAAGTAAAATTTTTTGAAGAATATGATACATAACCATGATGTCTCCTTCTGATACGAAGAAGATCATATTGATTATATGATGCAGTAGCCGCATCTCCATACTCAGTTGGCTGGCACTGATATCCTTGATACCCTCAATATCATCTCAATCCAATGTAAATCTCAAATATGTCGCTGCTTGAGATAATCTAAGGTGCTCCCATCTATTGGTATATATATGTAGCATGCATCCAATGTTATTAACATTTATCTCAATCTGCATGCCTCACTTTGAAAACTAAACTTCAAATCTCATTCTTGAATTTCTGTATGGGACTTTCTTTTTCTTTGGATGAGTAGCTTGTGGGGTGCCACTGGAGAATAAGGACCATAAGATTTGGGTGGAAATGGAGAGGAAAGTTATGAATTAGATGGGAGAGGGGTTTGAGGAGAGTTATGGATCGAAAGAATTGAGGGTAGAATGATAAAGCCTTAGGATATTTTTATTTAAGAAACCCATCCCAAACATAGGGATCGACTCTTGCTAAACATGAGTCAACTCCTAAAGAAGAGTCGACTCCAATAGAATTAGGAGTTAGCTCCTCATAGAATTTTTTTTCTCTTAAAACCATGAGTCGACTCTCCAAGTCCAAGAGTTGACTCCTCAAAATAGAAAATAGTTCAAGAAATTTTGATCTAAGAAAAAATAGCTCAAATAAAGTAAGGATCAAAGGTAGCTCAAATCAATGATCAAAAATGATATTTAAATCAGAATTTATGGGTCAAATTAGGGGATCAAGAAACTAATCAATTTAGATAAGATCATATTAAGAAAAAACTAGCACTACTATAGAATAGAGTTATGACAGCACTTACTATTGCAGTGGTTCGAAAATCGCTGTAATAGACTCTAAGACAGTGGTTTTGTATAACTGCTATAATAGATTTGATCTATACCAGTGGTTACACAAAACCACTGCCATATGTCAACCATGGCAGTGGTTACATAAAACTGCTGCTATACGTCCAATCTATGGCAGCAATTAAGCACAACCACTGCTATAGGACAAATCTATTATAGCAATTAATCAACTACTACTATATGCTCAGTGAAAGTAGTTATCTTTCACCGCTGTAATAGATTGGATCTATGATTTTATCTATGATAGCAGTTTTGAATAACCGCTATCATTGATTAGACCTATGATAGCAGTTTTATATAACCGCTGCCATAAATTATCTATGGTAGCGATTATGTTTAACTGCTACTATAGATGCATCATATAAATTTTTTCATATTTTTTTTCTAAATATGATATAATTTTAAAATTTAAAGTCCATCTTCACCATTCATTATCTAAATAATTATCGTTAGAGTGTTATCACAAAGACCGTCTCAATCCAATAGCCTTAGCTATGTTGATAGATAAAATTTAATTTCGATAGCCATAAATGACTGCATGATGATCTGATAGATAAAAATCATCGATTGATTTGAAAACTTATAATGATGATCTCAATGATATTTGTAGCATACTATCAAAATCTTATTTTAATCAAACATTATTATCATGGTCAATCTAGCATGGGATGATTTCGAGTGTTAAATGAAATATGATGATGAAAAGGCCAAAAGCGCCCGATTATGAGATAATTTTTTAGATAAATGATTTTTGGTACTACTTTGATCATTTACATGGTGGTGATCATAAAATTTAAACCACGTATATATGAACTATCCAAAACTGTCTCCTGATACTCATTTTTAAAGGCCTTATATAATTATGCTGGTACTTTTGTAAGATATGTTTAACGTGAATAGTTTATATAGATATGGTTTGAATTTTATGATCACCATCGTCCAAATAATTAAAGTAGTAGCAAAGATCAATTATCTAAAAAATATCTATTAATCAAATACTGTTTGGCCTTTTGATTGCTCATTTTCTATTTAATAACCAAAATCATTCAGTGCTAGATTGACCATGATAATGATGTTTGATTAAAGCAAAATTTTGATAGTGTGCTACAAATATTATCGAGATCATCATTGTAAGTTTTTGGATCAAGCAGTGGTCTTTATCTATTAAATCATCACATGATCATTTATGGTCGTCAAAATCAAATTTTATCGATCGACATATCTATGATTATCGGATCGAGGTGATATTTTGTAATGACACTCTAACGATAATTATTTATATAATGAATGATGAAGATTGATTTTAAATTTTAAAATTATATCATATTCAAAAAAAATATGAAAAAATATATATATTATGCATCTATAGCAACGATTGGCAAAAACTACTGTTATATGGTCTATTACAGCAGTTGATAACCACTGCTATAAATCAAATGGCAGTGGTTATATATAACCACTGCAATAGACCTATGGTAGTGGTTTCAAAAAGCACTGCCATAGGTTTGGCTATAATTTTTCCTACGCATCGAGCAATTTTCATCTTTTCTTCCTGGCCTCTTATTCACTCTCTCTCTTCTCTACTCGAGCCCTAGCTATCCTCCTCGTTGCTAACCCACCCTCCATTGGCTTGCCACATCATCGGCTGCCTCCCTCTAGTGCTACCCCCTTCCTCTCTCTCTCTTTCTCTCTTCTCATCTTGGCTACCTGTGCCCTAGCTACTCACCCCATGCCGCCCCCCCCCCGTCGTTGCCCCCTCTCTTAGCTCCAGCCCCCTCGACCTCGGCTCCCTCGACCCCAACCTCACCTCCCTCGGCCCCGACCCCATCCCTATTAGCCTCACCTCCCTCGACCCTGTTCTCCACTGCCCCCTTCTAGTGTCGCCGCGGGCCCACCCCACCGTCAACTTCGGCCCCCTCGACCTCGACCTTCTTTGGCCTACCCCCTTCCTTCTAGCACCGCTATTGGCCTGCCCCACCACCGCCGATCCTCTCTCTAGTGCTGCCGCCAGTGACCTTCACAATCTATGCAACCCCCTCCCCACAATAGGTATAATTTTTTTATTTAATTTTATAATATTATTAATAATTAATTATAATATTTATAATAATATTTAATAATAATATTTTATAATAATAATATTTATTATTATATTTATAATAATTAATATAAATATAAATATAAATATTATAATAAATATTATTATAATATTTATTATAATAATATTATAATAAACAATCCATCATGGACTATAGGTTAAACGGATCGACTAGGGTTGCAAAATATTAATATATAAATTAATAATATATTAATATATATTATTAGCAAGATAAGAATTGATTTCAAGCTCGAATTCGATTTTGAATATGGCTCGGTTTATATTCGAGTTAAGTCGAGTCGATCTCGAGCCTTACCTATTTTTTATCCATTTTTTTATTTAAGAATCACTTAAATTGATACTATCTTTTAAGGATATTCAATTAGTATTAAGATGCCACTAGGGAAGAAGAAGATGCCACTATGTTTTAAGGATATTCTACCAATAATCAATATGTTATAAATAATACTTATCTTATATCATTTTTTTTATTTTATTATTTTTTATAATATTTTATTTTAAAAATTAGATTTTTTTTAATAAAGAGGCTATGATGATTTCGGATGAAAAATGGTTAATTCTTAGTATGATTTTAGTGATATGAGTTCTCTTATTTTTTTTCTTCTTCTATAAATATTTTAATAATTTCAAATGGCAAGGCGATCTTGGATGATCGGTGACTATTTAGTAGGCAATCATTTGCAATCAATTTGGTTTAGTTGTAGCAAATATCAAAAGTATATATTTTTGCAATGCATGATTAAATGATGAATTTAAGCCTTCTTTTTATTTTTATTTTTTTTTTTATTTTTTAAATATTTTTAATATTTAAAAAATCTTCGTTGGTGGGTTTTGGGCCATGTCGATGGCTCTGGATCGCCTCGATGGATTCTATACCATGCCGATGGGTTCTGGGCCATGGCGTGGACTGTGCCAGTTGGTAAGTCGAAAACATCCATTGGTAGGTTCTGGACCATGCCAGCGGATTTTGGGCTATGCCGGTGACCTTGGGCCATATCATATCAGTCGGTAAGAGAACCCATGCTGATGGGTTCTAGGCCATGCCAACAGATTCTTGACCATTAGATTTTGGGCTATAGCTTGGTAGCTAGATTCAAGGTATGGCAATGGTGGCCACCAGGGAGGCGGTGATTACTAACGGGAGCCACAGCCCGGAGCTCGGTCCTCCATCCTCCGGTCATGAGTGAAACTCTCACAGAGATACATTTGAGTGATGGTTCATATCTACAGAAGTAGACTTTGAGCTTTAGTACTATTCTCATCCAGACATCTCTAACTCTAGTAATGTTCTGGTATAAATGTTAGAGTTTATTTATGTATATAATTTATGTTATAGAATTTATTATATAAAATTTTTTGGATTATTATTTATATCTTATTATTTTTTTTATTGCATTGCATAACGATAGATCCATCAATTGATTAGTATACATAATCTCCGATACCTGTATATTTATATATTTTTTGTATGGATGAAATAATTATGTATAATAATTAATTAATTATTCAATTTAGATAGTTTAAAAATTATAAATAATTTTATAGATAATTGCAGTAATCAAACAGCATGTTAAGAATTCTAAAAAAAAATTTGGACAGCATTTTTCTTTTATTCTTCCTATAAAGAAGAACTAAGAAGAAATGCTGCCAAAATTTTTTTCGATCCGTATTGCATATCGTTTAATTACTGTAATGAACTTATATAATTAATATAATTCTTGAATGGGATATGACCTATCTTTATTTATTAGTTGATGATAGGATGCATTTATTGTATATTTAAAAATGATATTTAATATAAGTTTCACACATGATTTGTTTACAATATATTGATATATAATATAAGTTTCACACATGATTTAATTACAGTACCACCATTTTTATAATGGATAAGAAGTGGATGCAGTTTAGTAGGCTTTTACCAGAATATAAGATTGGACTTCAAAAATTTTTTGATTTTGCTATAAAAAAATTTAGGAACCATAGATTTATCCAATGTCCTTGTAAGAAGTGTATGGATGGGCCATGGCTACCTCGTTAAGATATAAATGATCATCTCACTATTTATGGCTTTAAATTCGATTATAAAATTTATTGGGATCAACATAGTAAGGGTAGGCCGCAAGGAGGCGATCAACATGATGAGTGTTGGGGATAAATCCCGCTCCTGCCGAAGCCCGGCCCAACGCTCAGCCCAATGTAACCAGTAGCCGCGGAAGAGCTTCAGCGCCAGGCGCCAGGCCGAACCCTTAACACAGCCGAACTGCCTAGAGGCCGAACTCCCATGCACCAAGGTCACGGCCGAACTGCCTAGAGACCGACCCCAGGCGAGCCCATGCAGCCGAACTCCTTCGGACTTCCCGCGGCCGAACTCCTTCGGACCGACTCCAAGCGGCCGAGCTTCAATGAAGTCCTCTCAGCGGCCGAACCCCTCAGCGGACGGGCTTTAGTAGAATCCCCAAGCGATCGTCACTCAGGAGCCCGAACTCCTCAGCAGCCGTCACTCAGGAGCCCGAACTCCTCAGCAGTCGTCACTTACGGGCCCGAACTCCTCAGCAGTCGTCACTGGGCCGAACTCCTCAGCGGTCGCCCTCATCAAACTTCGGCCGACCGAGCTCCTACCGAACTCTCAAGTGTCCAAGCCTCAGCCCAAGTCCAACGGCCGGCCGAACCCCAGACGGCCGGGCCGCGGCTTCTCAGCAGCCGAACTCTTCTGCGGATGGGTCTTAGCTGCATACCTCTCGCCAGACGCCTATGGGAGCCGAACTCCCTCCTATCTTCCTCTTCAGGAGCCCGAACTCCTCCGAAATGGGCACACGACGAAGGCCTTCATCCCTTCACTCGGCAAGCTCTGCAACCATCACCATCAGTCAGTCCGCCGCACCATCAGTCAGTCCGCCGCGGGCGATAGCGACCCCCTGTCAGGCGGCGATGGCTGTCACCCTCCATCCGCCGTATGCGGCGCCGGTGAGACTGACTCCACCGAACCTCGAGCGGCCCGCCAGCATGCGGCTGCAGTTGTCACCATCAAGCTCCACTATATATAAAGGATCCTCCCGACACGCTAAGGCTAGGCTCTCTGGACTCTTGACTCTCTAAGCTCTCCTCCACATCTCTAAGCTCCGGAACTCATTCCGGGCACTCCATTACTGTTGGTCGGAAACTAACTTGACCGTCGGAGGGTCCTGCCGGAGCCACCACCCCACCGGTTCCGGACGGGACTTCGTTTTGCAGGTCCCAGGCGGTGCCCAGCGGCCTCGATTGCGGCGACCTCCGACGGCGACGGATTTCTGCACCAACAGATTGGCGCCGTCTGTGGGATCGAGGGACTGAACCTTCGAGGTTCCCTTGTTCTTAAAGGAGTGCTCGGCGACGATTTCCCTCCCCTGCTCCGGATCTCTCTCCTCCCTCTTCAGTATTCCTTTTCTGAAAAGAAAAATGCCTCCCAGAAGAACCTCGACCCGGAGGTCGGCAGCCTCCGCGGCCCGATCCCGTTCGGGTCCGTCCGCTCCCACTCCGGCCCCGGCGACGTGGGCCCGCTCCGTACTCGCGGTAGATGCGGAGCGGTTCGACCTGCTTGCCCAGCAGGTCCGCGATCTTACGGAGGTGGTGCAGGCAGTGCAAGCCACGCATTCGCGAGGTCCAGCGCCCACTCGACCGGCGCGGGGTTCCCCGGAGCCCGGGAATCCAGTCCAGGAGCGACCGATGTGGGCTACCCAACCTCCGGCCCTCGGGAGAGAGGGGCAGCCGGCAAAGAGCCCCTGCTCGGACCGCGGCTCAACCCAGGGAGAAGCTTCGCACCCCTTCCGCGAGAAGACCTTGGGGATTAAGGATCGCGAAGATTTCCTGGACCAAAGGCTCATGGAGATGGGACGGCGCATAGAAGAACTTCGTCATACTCCTTCCTCCCGCGGGTCATGCCTTTCGGACTCAAGAATGCAGGAGCCACCTACCAGCGCTTGGTCAACAAGGTCTTCAAGGGGCAGATCGGCCGCAACATGGAGGTGTACGTGGACGACATGCTGGTCAAAAGCCGAGCCTCGACAGACCACCTCGCCGACCTTGAAGAAACTTTCGGTGCGCTTAGGAGGCACAAGATGAAGTTGAACCCGACCAAATGCGCCTTCGGCGTGACCTCCGGAAAATTTTTAGGATTCATGGTGTCGAGACGCGGAATCGAGGCAAATCCCGAGAAAATCCGAGCCATCCAGGAGATGACTGCCCCAAAAACAATTAAGGAAGTTCAGCGCCTGGCTGGGAAGGTGGCGTCCTTGAACCGCTTTGTCTCAAGGTCGGCCGAGCGGTGCCTGCCTTTCTTCCAGGTCCTCAGGCGACCGAAAGATTTTTGCTGGACAGCGGAGTGCAAACAGGCATTCGAAGAGCTTAAAAACTACCTCGGCGCGCCTCCATTGCTGGCAAAGCCCGAACCTGGAGAAGGGCTGCTCCTATACCTAGCTGTCTCTCCAATGGCCCTGGCGGCTGTCCTGGTCAGGGAAGATGCGAAGGCGCAACAACCAGTCTACTACGTGAGCCGAGCCTTGAGGGACGCGGAAACCAGGTACTCCAAGTTAGAAAAACTAATTTACTGTCTTCTGATCGCAGCCAGGAAGCTCCGACCTTACTTTCAGGAGCATACCATCACGGTCCTCACGGACCAACCATTAAGAGCCATCCTCCACCGCGCAGACGCTTCAGGAAGAATCGCCAAATGGGCGATTGAGCTCACGGAGTTCGACATCAATTACCGGCCCAGGCCATCGATCAAGGCTCAGATACTGGCGGACTTCGTGCTGGAATGCACCGCACCAGTCGAAGCCGAGCTTGAATCAAGCGAGACTATCATTAGCGGGAGATCAGGCCTCGACGAAGCCGAGCTGTGGCGGTCGAGCTTCCCTGAAGAAAGGGCCGACCTTCTTGAAGGCGCCTGGGTTCTGCATGTGGATGGCTCATCCAACTCTAGCGGGGCCGGCGCAGGGCTGGTCCTGGTTAGCCCCGAGGGGATCGTCACCGAGTACGCATTGCGCTTCGAGTTTCCCACAACCAACAATGGGGCCGAGTATGAAGCGCTGATAGCCGGGCTGCAGATAGCCAGGGAATTGAAGGTGGGTCGGCTTCAAGTCTATAGCGACTCCCAGTTGGTGGTCGGTCAGGTCGGCGGCAGCTACGAGGCGCGGGAGGAAAGCATGGTGATGTACCTCGGGAAGGTGAAGAACTTAATACCAGCCTTCGACAGCTTCGACATTCGGCACATCCCAAGGACCGGGAATACAAGGGCCGACCTCCTCTCCAAGTTGGCCACCTCTGCCCCGGCCGAACTACCAAAAGAGGTGTTTCTGGAAACTCTGAAGTGCCCGACCACCGAGGAACCTCAGGCCGTCCTGCGGACGGACTTCGAGCCCAGCTGGATCGATCCGCTGATCGCCTACCTCGAAGAAGGGGTCCTCCCCACGACCGGAGAGAAGCTCGGAAGCTCAGGAGTCAAGCCTCCCGCTACGTCTTGTACGAGGGCAGGTTATATAAAAGGTCGTACTCCCTCCCGTTGCTGAGGTGCCTCCGACCCTCTGAGGCCTGCATCGCGCTACAGGATGTCCACGAAGGACTCTGCGGAAGTCACGCGGGAGCCAGATCCCTATCGCAAAGACTACTTCGGCAAGGGTACTACTGGCCGACCCTACTTCGTGATTCCACGGAATACGTGAAGAGGTGTGACCGCTGCCAGAAGAACGCCAGCGTGCAAAGGCAGCCGGCATCCGAACTCACTCCGCTCACTGCACCCTGGCCCTTCGCGCAGTGGGGGATGGACATCCTCGGCCCCTTCCCAACAGCGTCCGGACAACGGAAGTTCCTCCTGGTCGCGATCGACTACTTTACCAAGTGGGTCGAGGCGGAACCACTAGCGAAGATCACCGAGGCCAAGGTGCAGGACTTCGTCTGGAAGACGCTGATCTGCCGGTTCGGTCTGCCCCGAGCTCTCATAACCGATAATGGGCGACAGTTCGCTGGAGCCCGGTTTGCCGAGTTCTGCGAAGGACTAAACGTCTCCCACCACTTCACATCGGTGGCTCATCCGCAAGCCAATGGGGAAGCCGAAGTGATCAATCGGACCCTGCTGCAAGGCCTCAAGACGAGGCTCGACAGGGCGAAAGGGGCCTGGGTAGACGAACTCTACCACGTTCTCTGGGCATACCGAACAATGCAGAGGGTACCGACCGGCGAGACACCCTTCGCCTTGGCCTTCGGCACCGAGGCAGTCATCCCGATCGAGCTCAAACTCCCGTCTGCTCGAATCGTGGGCTTCAACGAGCAACTCAACTCCCAGGACCTCAGAACCAACCTCGACCTGCTGGAAGAAAGGAGGGAGGCAGCCCGCATCCGAATGGCCGCCTACCAGCGGAAGGTGGCTCGGTACTACAATTCCAGAGTCAAAAGCAAGGCGTTCAGAGTTGGGGACTTAGTGCTCCGACGAGCAGCCGTCTCCCAGCCCCAGAATCAAGGGAAGCTCGTCCCAAATTGGGAAGGTCCGTACGAAGTGGTAGAGGTCATCCGACCTGGTACCTATCGCCTAAAGGAGCTCGGAGGACTAGCGCTTCCCCGACCTTGGAACTCAGAAAACCTGAGAATGTACTACCAGTAGTTTCCCTCAATAAAACCTTGTTGCTCGACACTATCGTTTCAGGGTCACTGGGAAAAAAGCGAGCGGAAATGCCCCCACAGCCGGCTAGGAACAGGAGGAAAACCTCGTCCTGGCACGAGCAAAGTCAAAGGCCCCGTTCGCAAAGGACGGGATGGGGGGAGAAGCGAGGACAACGGTCCTCGTGTGCCCCCACAGCCGGCTAGGAACAGGAGGAGAACCTCGTCCTAGCGTGAGCAAAGTCAAAGGCCCCGTTCGCAAAGGACGGGATGGGGGGAGAAGCGAGGACGACGGTCCTCATGTGCCCCCACAGCCGGCTAGGAACAGGAGGAGAACCTCGTCCTAGCGTGAGCAAAGTCAAAGGCCCCGTTCGCAAAGGACGGGATGGGGGGAGAAGCGAGGACGACGGTCCTCATGTGCCCCCACAGCCGGCTAGGAACAGGAGGAGAACCTCGTCCTAGCGTGAGCAAAGTCGAAGGCCCCGTCCACAAAGGACGGGATGGGGGGAGAAGCGAGGACGACGGTCCTCATGTGCCCCCACAGCCGGCTAGGAACAGGAGGAGAACCTCGTCCTAGCGTGAGCAAAGTCAAAGGCCCCGTCCACCAAGGACGGGATGGGGGGAGAGACGAGGACGACGGTCCCCATGTGCCCCCACAGCCCGTCGGGAACAAGAGGAGAACCTCGTCCTGACGCGAGCAAGGTCCAAGGCCGAGCCCCAGAGTCTACGGTAAGCTTCACTGCAGAAGACGAGGTCTCCTTCAGACCTCGGCTTCAACTTCGGTATCAGCGTCAGCGGGAGGCGAGGTCTCCCCCAAGCGATCATAACCTTGACTGCAAAAGAGGAGGTCTCCCCCGAATCGACTTCGGTTGATGAAGGCAATGTCAACTCCGACCCTGACCACGGGGGGCGACATTGACTCCGGCCTCAACGTCGGCTTCACTAATTTTGGCTGGAAACGAGTCCCACTTCAACTCCAAACATCGACTGGGGATGAGACCTCCCCCAAGCCTCAGCTTCAACTTCAGCGTCAATATTGGCTGGAGATGAGACCTCCCCCGAGCTTCAGCCGCAACAAATGCGGAGCCTGGAAGAAGACTTCGGCAGTCGCCTGTTTTGGTACTCCCTTCCTTCAATTTTTGAACTCGGGAGTGGGGGGGCTACTGTTGGGGATAAATCCCGCTCCTGCCGAAGCCCGGCCCAACGCTCAGCCCAATGTAACCAGTAGCCGCTGAAGAGCTTCAGCGCCAGGCGCCAGGCCGAACCCTTAACACGGCCGAACTGCCTAGAGGCCGAACTCCCCATGCACCAAGGTCACGGCCGAACTGCCTAGAGACCGACCCCAGGCGAGCCCATGCAGCCGAACTCCTTCGGACTTCCCACGCGGCCGAACTCCTTCGGACCGACTCCAAGCGGCCGAGCTTCAATGAAGTCCTCTCAGCGGCCGAACCCCTCAGCGGACGGGCTTTAGTAGAATCCCCAAGCGGTCGTCACTCAGGAGCCCGAACTCCTCAGCATCGTCACTCAGGAGCCCGAACTCCTCAGCAGTCGTCACTTACGGGCCCGAACTCCTCAGCAGTCGTCACTGGGCCGAACTCCTCAGCGGTCGCCCTCATCAAACTTCGGCCGACCGAGCTCCTACCGAACTCTCAAGTGTCCAAGCCTCAGCCCAAGTCCAACGGCCGGCCGAACCCCAGACGGCCGGGCCGCGGCTTCTCAGCAGCCGAACTCTTCTGCGGACGGGTCTTAGCTGCATACCTCTCGCCAGACGCCTATGGGAGCCGAACTCCCTCCTATCTTCCTCTTCAGGAGCCCGAACTCCTCCGAAATGGGCACACGACGAAGGCCTTCATCCCTTCATTCGGCAAGCTCTGCAACCATCACCATCAGTCAGTCCGCCGCACCATCAGTCAGTCCGCCGCACCATCAGTCAGTCCACCGCGGGCGATAGCGACCCACTGTCAGGCGGCGATGGCTGTCACCCTCCATCCGCCGTATGCGGCGCCGGTGAGACTGACTCCACCGAACCTCGAGCGGCCCGCCAGCACGCGGCTGCAGTTGTCACCATCAAGCTCCACTATATATAAAGGATCCTCCCGACACGCTAAGGCTAGGCTCTCTGGACTCTTGACTCTCTAAGCTCTCCTCCACATCTCTAAGCTCCGGAACTCATTCCGGGCACTCCATTACTGTTGGTCGGAAACTAACTTGACCGTCGGAGGGTCCTGCCGGAGCCACCACCCCACCGGTTCCGGACGGAACTTCGTTTTGCAGGTCCCAGGCGGCGCCCAGCGGCCTCGATTGCGGCGACCTCCGGCGGCGACGGATTTCTGCACCAACAATGAGAAAGTGGAATAAATAGTTTATGATATTTTTTCATTTGTTAGCAATAATGACGATACATCTATATCCATGCCTGATCTTGTGGTTGGTGGAATGACAAATAATGAGAATATGGAGAAAATCTATAAGTTGATAGAGGATGCTAATATTCTGTTGTATCTTAGGTGTGAAAAGATGGCGAAGCTTGAGTTCTTAATCCGGTTGTATTATACAAAATACTCTAATAGATTCAATAATAATGGAGTGAACTGCATACTAGAGCTTTTGAAGGATATTCTTCTGGATAATGCATAAATTCCGAAGAATACTTATGAGGCATTGAAGATTATTGAATAGCTGGATTTTACTTACCAAGATACATGCATGTCCCAATAATTGCATGATCTATTAGGAGGAGGATGCCAACCGAAACAAGTGCATGAGGTGCGGTGTATTAAGATAGAAATAGAATAAAGATGGCACATCAACCTATGTACCTTAAAAATTGATGTGGCACTTTTTTTTGATTTTGAGATTACAAAAGTTATTTATATCGGCAATAACATCGAAGGACATGAAATGGCATGAAGAGGACCAAACAAAAGATGATGTATCGAGATATCTAGCCGATGGAGAGGCATGGCAAAAATTTAATGAGATACATATCCACTTCGCATAAGAGATACGCAATGTGGGGTTAGACTTGTCATGTAACGATTTTAACCCATTCAAATACATGAATATCGTTCATAGTATATGGTCAGTGTTTATTCATGTTTATAACCTCCCACCATGGATGTGTATAAAAAGAATCATTTGCTTTCATGACAGTGCACATCCCTAGACCGATGGAGGTAGATAATGACATTGATATCTATTTGCAACCTCTTATTATCGAGTTGAAACAGTTGTGGAGCATTCAAGGTATTTCAATTTTTGATGCTTTAATGAATGAGTCATTCTCCATACGTACAGCATTTCTATGGAAAATAAATGACTTTTTAACTTATATCCCAATATCGGGTTGGAGCACGAAAGGTGAGCTAGCATGTCCGGATCGTAGAAAAAATATCTGATTTAAAAGGTTGACACATTGAAGGAGCTTTAGCTTTATTGGACATCAATGTTTTCTCCATCAAAATCATCCATATAAAAAGGATACATGCTCCTTCAATGGTACTGTTAAAGAAGGTGAGGTGCCTAGCTAGATGTCTGAAAGTGAGGTATTGATAGAGTTAGATGGTCTCAGTGTTAAATTTGAGAAAGATGATTTGATTGGTGGTAAGAAGAGAAAGCATCGATCAAAAATAGATGACACATACTTTAATTGGAGGAAAAAAGCATCTTTTTTGACTTGCCATATTAGGAGATAAGTTTATTGCACTACTATTTAGATGTAATGCATGTTGAAAAGAACGTGTGCAAGCTCCTATTGACAATAATCTGGAACATTAAGGATAAGACTAAGAATGATTTAAATTTTTTATTTGACTTAAAAAAAATAGGATATTAGGAGATCACTCCACCCAAAGCTGGTAGGAGGAGAATAGTGGAGGCTCTCTCATGCATGCTATGTTATGAATGTCTCCGAGCGGTTTATATTTCTTCATGTGTTGGAAAACATAAAGATTTTAGATGGATACTCAAGTAACATATCAAAGCATGTGAATAGTAAGAATATCAAACTTAGGGGATTGAAGACTCATGATTATCATATGTTGATGTAGGAGTTAATTCTAATAGCTATTCATCGCGTGTTGTCAAAAAATATCAGAATGACTGCTATTCATCTTTACAACTTCTATAGAGATATTTATGCAAAGAGATTGCTTAAGAAAGATATGAAGGAAATGAAAGCAAGGGCGGTGAATATATTATGTGATCTAGAGAAGATATTTTTATCATTATTTTTTATAGTTATGATGCATCTCACCATGCACCTTAGGGGAGAAGTTGCACTTGGAGGCCTAGTATTCTGCCGATGGATGTATCCCATCAAGAGGAATATTCAAATACTGAAATCTTATGTAAAAAATATGAATCACTTGGAGAGATCCATAGTAGAAGATTATTTGGATCAAAAGTGTATAAATTTTTGTACCATATACTTAAACAAGCTTGAGAAATGTTGTAACCAGTCGATGAGGAATCAGGATGATTAGTATGAGCTAATTGAGCCTGCATTTGAGTCTATTTCACAGCCAGGTGGACTTTCCACTTTATATCGCTTCATTAATTTGAGCATTGAAGAAAGAGATAAAGAGCACTACTACGTGCTCTTCAACTATGATTTCATTGAGCCGTACATAAGATGAGTTACTTAGCCTTATTTATTTCATAATACATAGAAAAAAAATTTAATTACACCTAAATTTATTTTTTGTGCATGCAGCAAACACAACAAGGTCATAAGAGTAGAATACAATATTTTAAGCATATGAGAGAAAGAAAATGCACAGCAAAGAATTTTTTAAGTAGTTCAAAGGTCATATAAGCAAGTACATATTCTTGCCTTGTGCACCTTATTTGAATATGTTTAGGTGTCATCTACTTAGGTGTGGAGATTGTCGCTCGGTGATGTGAGTTCTGAAGTGCATGCTTTTTCAATGAAACCTAATCATACCGTGCGTGAGTACAAACAACTCGTCATTAATAACTATACATTTAATATTCACAATCGGTCTGTAAATATGGCAACATAAAATAGTAGCATGATGTTGAGTTGTTGACCCCATGATTGATTTTGATGATTATCAAATTTTGAGTATTTAAGTATTTAACCATATATTTCAAGAGTGGATGTAGATCTTTTTAGGTATTTAAATTAAAAAAAATTAATCCAAGAAAAGATCCATACAAAAATCACCAAGTCAAGATCTTCAAGAAAGTTGAATTGATAAAGATGCTTGAAAAAGGATAAAATTATAATTTCATCAAGTTGGAGATCAAAAAAATATTTTTCGAAAGCCTCAAGAGCATTAGAGAATATTTCAAAACTGTTAGGGACAATTTGAAAGATTTCAGAAGTTTAATTGATAAAGATGCTTGGAGAAGGTCAAAGCTATCATTTCATCAAGTTGGAGATCAAGACAATATTTTTCGGAAGCTTCAAGAGTATTAGAGAAGAATTCAGAATTTTTAGAGGCAATTTAGAAAGATTCAAAAGTCAAAAAATAAAAAAAAATAAGTTTAAAAAAAGAGGGCGACCCCTAGATCATTCTTTTTTTATTTGGCATGATGGCATGCAAGGCTGGAAATGGCACGCTAAAAAGAGGCGACCCTTGGGTCATCCCATGGAAAAGGAGCGACTCCTAGGTCATCTCCTGCAGATCTTGAGTGCAGAACAAAAAATAGTTTTCTTGCTTGTTGCAAAAGGGACAACCTATGGGATGCCCCCTGCGATGGAAAATCCTGTAACGATTAGTTTTTCTATCTATTGTTGATGCATTTAATTCCCAATAAAAGCTCTCCAACGGCTCTAAACGGCTACTACTCATCCTCCAGCATTGATTAAAGGTATAAAATGCTAAAGATTAAATTGAAAAATAAGCGAAGAGGATTCGAAAGAGAAATCTCATTTCTTAGAGAAAATATTGAAAATCATTGAAAAGCGAGAGAATAGAGAGGAATCAAGCTTCTAAATCAGAGGGCTTTTAAGAGGATTTATCTCCATCATCTTCTACATCCTCTCAAACATCAAGAAGAGAAGTTGAAGCATTATTTGAGCCATCCAACAATAATTTCTTCAATCTCCTAAGAGTTTTAATTTTTATTTTCTATTTTGTATTGAAACTTATACTTGTATTTTTTGTTTCTTTACTAGTTTCTTTGGAAAAAAGAAACTTAGATATTAGGCTGATCCAAGCCCATAATTGGACGTTGTAAAGGTTGTGGTTGGTGCTTCCGTTGAAAATCAACTAGATTGTTAGTGAGCCTGAAAAACTAACGATGTTTGGTTTTGGTTGGTGAGTCCGAAAAATCAATTGAGTTTTATTTGTGAGTTCGAAAAATAAATATACTGTAATCAAGAAAAGATTATAGTAAAAATTCTAAAAAAAGCTTAGGAAGTGGACGTAGGAGCGGGTTGTTCCAAACCACTATAAACTTTGAGTGTTTGTGATTGTATTCTTTACTCTCTTGCTTTACTTGTCTTTAGTTCTTGCTTTATTTGTATTACTACTTATTTAGCTTAGCCATAATTCTTGCATAGTTTTATACACATTTGATTCTGCTGCATATACTATAAAATCATATTAAGCTGAATTAATTTAGATAAAGCATATTATTGATTAAGTTTCAGATTTGGTCAAAATTTTTTATAAATTCAATTCACCCCCCTCACTCTTGGGTTGCTACCTCTAGACAATAAGTGGTATCAAAGCAGATGCTCTATTATTAATTATTGGCCTAACCATCAAGAGTTGAAGATCTTGGCAATCCAAAATGAAATTTTTTTTTTAATGAAGACCATTTTATAGATGACCCTCACTTTTTAATGGCTCAAATTATACCTATTGAAAAATTATGATAAAAATTTTTATACAAGCACATGACTATAGTCTATGGTGGATCATAGTTAATCGCTCACATACCCCCAAAGTATTAAAAGAGCATGATAAAGAAACAATACAATTAAATGCTAAGGCTTTAAATATGCTTTATTGTTCATTAGATATAAATGAGTTCAATCTAATTTCTTCTTATATTTTAGTAAAACAAGTTTGGAAAAAATTAAAGATGACTTTTGAGGGAGTCGATCAAAAAGAAGAACCAAGCTTCCAAGAGGATAATCAAGCTCATCCCAGCATATGCCTTATGGCTCATGAGGATGAAGAAAAGAAAAAAAAGAAACAAAAGAAAGCATTGATTAAGGAGTAAATCAAAGAATAGAAGAATGAGAAGGAGGAGAAAGGTATAGCAAGTTGTTGCCTCACGACTCAAAATGATGAAGTATATCATGAACAGTCATCTAAATTTACTTTTAATGAATTATATGAAGCCTTCGATGAGTTAATGGATGAACATAAGAAGATAAGGCTACAAAATAAAGAACTTAAAAAATTTAATCTTTCTTTGGCTGAACAAAAAAAAAAGATTTTGAGTGAAAAAAAAAGATTTTTTGAAAAATATAGAAAACATGACCAAAAAGAAAGAAATTTTTTTGAAACAAATAGAAGTCTTAACTAAGAAAAAAAAATCTTGCAAAATCTAAAAATTTTCTAGTTGAAGAAAAAGAAAACTTTTAAAATCACAAAAGTCCTTAAAGGATGAGTAAGATAAATATTTGAAATCTAAAAAATCTTTAGCAAGAGAAAAAAAGTTTTTAATTTATGAAAAATCTCTTTTAGAAGAAATTATTAAACTAAAGAAAGAGATTGAAAGCTTGAAGTTCATGATTGAAAAGTTTACAATTGGATCTAAAAAGCTTCAAGCTATTTTAAATAATCAAAGAGCTATTTTTGATAAACCTAGAATTAGTTATAATTCAATAAGAAAACAAAAGTTTGACAAAAATATGCTCAACAAAGCTTCAACTGAGAATCATTCAATTAAGTGCTTTAAATATAATAAAGTTGATCATAAAATTTTTGAATATAATATTAAAAGAAATGACCAAGCTTCTATCAAACAAATTTGGATTTCAAAAGAAACCATGAGCTCGAACCTCCATGGACCTAAGATGACTTAGGTACTAAAAGTTATTAAGTGCAGGTGCACCAAGGATCCAATTAAAATAAAATAAAGAAAATTTTTATGGATGCCTTGAAAATGAAAAAGAATGGGTATTGATGCATGGTATAATCTAAATTTTTTATCACATCATACCATCAATGATTGTTAAAGTTATTTTAATTGAATCTATTGGCTTTAATATGATTTCATATTATATTTACTTATTTGAAATTTTTTTAATATATTAGTAAGATTAGTATGATTGATTGATTTTGATGATTTGAATACTTTGATTTAAAAGATCAATATATTCTCCTCTAAGTATCATGTTATGATATGAATTGAAATTATCTTAAAATTCAGCACGATATTTTTAAGCCTCCACAAATCAATTTAGCTATTGAGAAACTATAACTAAAAGAAGTTTAATTATCTATAAATCTATTTGATTGCAAAACATTAAAGTGAAACTGATTTTTGGTATTTCCCCATAAGATGCTTAAATATTAAAATTTTTTAAAACTTTGCATGATCTAAGTACTTGAAGATGAAATATCTATTCATGAAACTCAAGTGCTTGATATTGCATTGCATCTTAGTCTTATCTTAAGGATTCAAAGCTTTCCTAATTGAAACAAAAAAATATAGAGTCTACATCTAGATTTTTTTCTTTCCATACTTTTGATTATCTTAATCCAATTGACCAACTTTTTTATTCTAAAATTTAATTTGAATATTATTTTTGATTTTTAACTTGTTTGCATATCAATTTCTACCTAAATTGATCAAATTTTTCTTAAATTGAAACTTCTTGAACTGTTCATCTAATTTTTTTTAAAAAGAATGAGTATGTTTATTGATGTTATTTATTTAATTTCTATGCTTATTTAAATTATTTCAATATATGCTCATTTTATAAAACTAAGAAAAAGATATTAATGATTAATTAAATTAAAAGAAAATGAGAGAAAATTATTTTTTTTGGTATAGAAAACATCATTAAAATATTAAAGATAAACTATTTTTGAAACATAAAAAATATTTAATATTTTCTAAGAAAAAGAATGAAATGACTTGTTTTAGGATAACCAAAAATCTCTTAACTTGAATGATTTGCTAATAGCAATTCAAATTGATTTTTCATGATCTTTAAATGATATCAAATTTTTAAGAAAATCATTAATTGATCCAAATTTTAATTCTATTGTTATCATGAAATCTTTCAAACAAATTATTCAGATTGATTTTTAAATAATTAATATCTAAAATTAATATAGAAAGAATTATTTTTATAATTATATCAAATAGAATATCAAAATTGGCTTTGATTTGAAAAATCAATATCAAGTAGAACTTACCTTCAATAAATAAATTTGAAAGTTAATCTTCTCTAATCTTTTAGTGGGATCAAATTTTTTTTAAAAAAATAAAATTATTATTTAATCTAAATTTTAGTTCAACTAATATCAATTTGTATCAAAAAGTCTATTTCTATCTTAAATTCCATCGTATTATCTTTTGACAAAAAGAAAAGAATGTTTTATCTCAAATCTGATTTTGCATAGCTTATATGATATCATTTGAGATAAATCAAGAATTTCATATCTTTTTGAACTTAATTAAATGATATTTTTTAAGAAAAAAAGATCTAAGTTTAAATAGAATATCTCTCTATGATTTATTTTGCATGACCTGTTGGTGTTAATTTAAATTAACTTATCAAAATAATTTGATTTAAATTTAATTGATTCATCTTTTTTGATAAAAAACTTCAATGATTGATATCACATAGATTATTATTGTCTTGTATTCTATTATTTTATCTTTAACAAATAGAAGAAAATATCCTTGCATATAATTTAATTTGCATGAATATATTTTTGACATTATATCTCAAATAAATTATAAGATTAGTATCTTTATACTTCAAATTGATTGATACTACTTAAGAAAATAAAGAGATATTTTTCAAAAGAAAAATGTCAAACAAATCCCTTTATGATTTGTTTTGAGTAATTTATTCAAATTTCTAGTTTTAGAAGGATCTATTTATCTTGGACTTATAAAGCTCAAAGAAATAAATAAAAACTTCTTTCAAATAGTATAAATAAGCAATTCTCAAAAATCTATCATAATTGATATCATGCAAAATATTTTAAGAAAGTTGTAATTTGCTTTTAAAGTCAAATATTTAAAGAAAACTTTAGTTTTATTCATTTAGAATTAGACAGCTTATAATATGTCTTATATTTTATTAATTTATTTTTTGGTAAAAGAATAGTTGCTTTGTCTCAAATATAAATTTTTATGACTATATTCTTGCTATTATAATATTTGAGATAAATTCTTGTGATACATGTTTGAATGATTTACTTTAATATCAAAGTAAAGAGAAGTATTTTCAAGACTATATTATTTAAATTTTTAAAGTCTAAAGTTCTTATTAATTAAAATTGAGAAGTACATCTACATGGCATACTCTTAGATTTTTAATGGATTATTATCATTGTAAACATCTTTTGAAGTAAATAAAAAAATAAATTTTTAAAAAATTTAGTTTTACATGAGTGAATGCTATGTTTATTTGAATTGAATGCATAATTTAATACTTAATTCACTAAATTAATACTTATTCTCTTAAAATTTTATTTAGTTTTAAAATAGCTTTATTTGCAAAAGTAAGGAAGAGAAAATATCAAAGATAAAATGATTACTAATTTGGTATCAATCAAATTTAAAAATCTAAATTAAAAATTAAATTTATATTAATTAAGATTAATGTGGTATCAATTAATTATGCTTAACTTGAAAGAAAAGGGAAAGAATAATTTTAAATGTTAAAATCTATTCTACAAGAATTATGAAAAAAAAGGGGAGAAAATATCATGTGATGAATTTTTTAATTTTTAGGAAGAGAGATATTGATTAAGTTAACTAATTTAAATTTTATTATAAATATTAATAAATTTTAATATTGATTTTAAATTCTCAATCGTTTATCTTAATCTTTTCTTATTTTGAGTTTTGCTCTAATTAATTTTAGACTCTCAATCAGGTACTTTATAGTTTTTCTTTAATTATGGTTACATATGATTATTAAATTTAATTTACTTAATTTGAAGTAGCATCAAATGAACATATTGATTTTCATTGTCAAAAATTATTTATGAATTTAGATATTATTCATATGCTGATTTATATGAACTTGCTAATTTTGGAGTTAAATTAAATTTAAAATATATTTTTACTCTAAATAAATTAATTTTGATACATATTTTTAATTTTAAAACTTATTTAAAAATCTAAATATAATACAAAACTTTTGATGTATATTTAGAAATTATTATAAAATTATTTTTCCTCTAATACTATCATTGACTTATTTGATATATTTTTGATACATATTTTTTTCAAACTTAATTGATTAATTTTTTTTAAAAAAAAATTAAATATTAAAATATATATTATGCTTGATTTTATGATTAAATTTTTTGAAAAGCTCTATTTCTCTTAAAGTTTAAAAGTATATATTTGAAAATCTGATTAAAAAGACCATACTCATTCAAAAAGGAGAAGAGTTTTTGATATTTGAATTCAAACTAATTTCTGAAAGAGAAGTGATGTTTTAAATTAAAAGATAAGTTTTCAAAAGAAAAATGATTCATTTGACTTTAATTTGATACATCTCTTATTTGAAACACTTTTACATTTTATTGATTTTGATGATTTTTCTTAATCCTTTTCATGAGTTTTTTTGATGCTATCAAAAAGAAGGAGAGGAATGATATCAAATAGAATTTTCGATTTGGATATACTTTACTTGGTATCAATTATGCTAAAACATCTTGAAAAAATTCTATCCCTCAAATATCTTGATAAAATCAACATTTAAATATTTTGGAAAGGGGGAGTGTGACATTAATATGAATTTGATATCAAATATGCTTACCTTTCATATTAAATGTCTCATGAAGTTCAAATTTGATACCCTCTTAAACTTAAATTAAAATTTTTTTAAATTTATATATTTATCTTAATTTTGATTGATTTTGATGATATTCCTTGTTTCTTTCCATAAGAATAAATTTCTTTAGAAAAGAGGAGAATAAATTTTGAATTAAATGTTATGCTTTATTCAAATCCTTGATAAGCTAATTTCTGAAATTCCAAGACATTTTTTGAATCAAAAGCCAAGTTTTCAAGGAGGAGATGACTTGTTTGAATTAATTTTCTGAATTTAATTTTTTAAATCAATTTTGACTCAAAATATATTGATTTTCATGATAAATCTTAGATCCTTTTCATAAACTTTTTAATGTTATCAAAAAGAAGGAGAAGATTTGTTAAATATATGCTATGCTTGAGCCTATAATACATTTCATGGAGCTTATTGAAAATCTTTTAAAATCTATGAATCTGAATTTAAGTTAAATGAGATCCTTCATGAAGTGTGCATTTATATTTATATATATTATCACTTCATGATTTATACTAGCCAATTTATTAAAATATATTAAATTTTATTTCTATGCATATACTCAAAGCTTTGCCATCATCAAAAAGAAGAAAATTATTGATCCTATAATTGATTTTGATGATCATCAAACTTTGAGTATTTAAGTATTTAACCATATATTTTAAGAGTAGATATAGGTCTTTTCAGGTATTCAAATTAAAAAAAATAATCCAAGAAAAGATCCACACAAAAATCACCAAGTCGAGAGCTTCAAGAAAGTTGAATTCATAAAGATACTTGAAGAAGGGTAAAATCATAATTTCATCAAGTTGGAGATCAAGAAAATATTTTTTGAAAGCTTCAAGAGCATTAGAGAATATTTTGAAACTTTTAGAGGCAATTTGAAAGATTTCAGAAGTTGAATTGATAAAGATGCTTGGAGAAGATCAAAGTCGTCATTTCATCAAGTTGGATATCAAGATAATATTTTTTGAAAGCTTCGAAAGCATTAGAGAAGAATTTAAAACTTTTGGAGATAATTTGGAAAGATTCGAAAGTTAAAAAATTAAAAAAAAAAAGTTTGGGCAAAAGGAGGCGACCCCTAGGTCATCCCTTTTTGATTTGGCATGATGGCACGCAAGGCTGAGAGTGGCATGCTAAAAAGAGGTGACCCCTGGGTTATCCCATGAATAAGAGGCAACCCCTAGGTCATCCCTTGCAGGTCTTGATTGTAGAACAGAAAATAGTTTTCTTGCCTGTTGCAAAAGGGGCGATCTATGGAGTGCCCCATGAAAAAAGGGGCGACCCATGGGGTGCCCCCTGTGATGAAAAATCATGTAACGGCTAGTTTTTTTGCCCATTGTTGATGCATTTAATTTTCAATAAAAGCTCTCCAATGGCTCTAAACGGCTACTACTCATCCTCCAGCATTGATTAAAGATATAAAAGGCTAAAGATTAAATTGAAAAATAAGTGAAGAGGATTCGAAAGAAAAATCATTATTTCTTGGAGGAAATATTTAATATCATTGAAAAGAAAGAGAATAGAGAGGAATCAAGCTTTTAAATCAGAGAGCTTTTAAGAGGATTTATCTCCATCATCTTCTACATCCTCTCAAGCATCAAGAAGAGAAGCTGAAGCATTATTTGAGCCATCCAACAGCAACTTCTTCAATATCCAAAGAGTTTTAATTTTAATTTTTTATTTTATGCTGAAACTTATACTTATATTTTTTTGTTTCTTTACTAGTTTCTTTGGAAAAAAAGAAACTTAGGTATTAGGTTGATCCAAGCCCATAATTGGACGTTGTAAAGGTTGTGGTTGGTGCTCCCATTGAAAATCAACTGGATTGTTAGTGAGCCTGAAAAACTAACGATGTTTGGTTTTGGTTGTTGAGCCCAAAAAACTAGCTGGATTTTGTTTGTGAGTCCGGAAAAATAAACATACTGTAATCAAGGAAAGATTATAGTGAAAATCTCAAGAGAAGCTTGAAGAGTGGACGTAGGAGTAGATTGCTCCGAACCACTATAAATTTTAAGTATTTGTGATTGTATTCTTTACTCTCTTGGTTTACTTGTCTTTAGTTTTTACTTTATTTGTATTACTACTTATTTAGCTTAGCCATAATTCTTGCATAGTTTCATATATATTTGATTGCACTGCATATACTATAAAATCATATCAAGCTAAATTAATTTAGGTAAAGCACATTATTGATTAGATTTTAGATTTGACCAAAATTTTTTATAAACCTAATTCACCCCCCCCCCCCCCCTTTTGGGTTGCTACCTCTGGATAACATGAGCGCCACCACTGGGTGTTATGTTAGCTCAAGAGATTCATAGCCTTGTTCGGAGGATCTGAACTATTATAGGATGGTAGAGAAGATAGTCATCTTGGACTACTATTCTAAAGGGAGGATTGCATTGATGAAATATGATTGATTTGACATCTTATCTCAGTTAGGGATGAAGACTAATAAGTACGGTTTTACTCTCATCAACATGCAATGCCATCTCCATACTGAAGAATCGTATATACTTGCCTTCCAAACTAGTCAAATCTTCTACGTTAGTGATCCCTTGGAGCCTCAATGGGATGTTGTTATGAGGATAGTGCCTAAGCATATCTTTGATAGTATCGAGATTGATGATGATGTTGGACCATGCATACAAAGTGTTCCTCTAGGATAAAATTTATCTAATGCTGTCGAGGTTTCGGGTACATTTGTCAGGAGTGATGGTGATGTCCATATTATAGATGTAACTAGACAATAAGTTCAACATTTTGGTATAAATATTAGAGTCTATTTATTGATGCTCTACTAATATTAATTATTGCTCAATATTTTATATTGGTTAATGTTCATTAATATTGTAGATCACGATGATACCGAAATGCCTTCTAGCTTCCCCCCTGCACCTCAACGAGCTATGTGGAGCTCAGCATCTGAACTGTTGCCGACACATACTCCATCCACCTTGCATCGACTGTCCAAGCACCACCAGTATCTACTCCACCGATATTTGAGCCTCTATTATCAGCCACATCTTTGGCACATACTCTATCCATCGATGAGTCTTCACTGGCATCCATGTCGCACGATCCCATGGCCAGTAAGAGTATACTTTTATTATATTATTTATTTATTTATTTATTATATAGTTATTGTACACTCTTATATATTTATTTAATATATTTTTATTATAGGTGCATCATCCAATAGGATATTTTATGGTTCCACACACATGCTGTATGTGTGAAACTGCCAGCATCAAGTCATGATGGAGTATGATCGGGAGGGAAGGCTAATTGGGGAGGCCGCATGGGAGATGCACTTCTTTTTTGGAATGCTTGTAAGGTGGTCCAACATCATTCTAGTACTGCCCGTAGACTGACGATTGATAGACGCTAGTGTCAAGAATCGAATGTGGGAGGAGATATGGAAAGTGTATCTTAATTATATTTATGTATTTAATATGTTTATACTATATTTGATTAGAATAATTTTATAATTGACTTTTGATAACTTTGTATAGAGTAGGTATGATTTTTTAGATCATGAGAGAGCTCGAGATGTTCGATTGAAGAAAATTAAAAAATTATACCAGAATTACAAGATTAAGCTCCACAGAGGATGGCTCGAGCACTGATGGGACATTCTGGAGGAGCTTATTCTTTAGATTTAGAACCGTCCCCCAAGTTAGTGGGAGGGGATGGTTAGACATTAGAGGAGCTAGGAGTTTCAGATTTAATTTCTAACTTTTAAATTTTTTAATACACTTAAAATTATATTTGAATACTTTTTAAATACCTGATATTTAAATACTTATGATTTAAATAATTTTTAGGGTACCTTCCATTAGAACTGGAAGAACCGAGTGGTTCAGGAGTACATGCACACTCTCCACTATGAGTCTATGACCAGTCGTGTACATGAAAAGATAATAAATTTTAAATCTTAGTTTATAAATTAAATTAATATTTTTTTTTGCATATTTCTAATAAGTTGATCCATTGTTATAGCTGACGAGAGAGAGGATGATGTCCATCCATAGCGCCATCTTCCGATCCAGTCGTATAGATAAGAAGGGCAGGCCAATGAATGTCGCAATCGAAAGAAATTTTGTAAGTAATAATTAGATTAGTATTATTAGTATGATAGCATTTTTTATGATATTTTATTTGAATTTATAATTACAGTCGCGGTTAGATGCGCTCACGAGTGAGGGCCCAGACACTTCTGGCCCTCATGACCATCTATCTTAGGTTTTGGGACTTGAGCACTCTAGAAGGATCCAATGCAGGTTCGAACATATGTCGATGAGCTACTGGTCTGAGACAAGCATCTCTTCACATGCTTTCAAGATCGTTAGTCGAAAGTAGCTTGAAGAGGCATTGGCGCAAGCAACTGAGACTATAGAGTGGGCTGCTTCGGCTATGGAGCAGGCTACTCAAGTTGAGGAGCGCACATCTCAGTTACAGAGCATTGTGAGTGCTATGATGACGAGGCTTTCCGCATATTTTGGAGCTGATTTCATGGGTCTTGAGGATATGTTGGCTAGCATTTTAGCTCTAGCCCCTCCAGCTCCAGCTCCTCCAGCTCATGCTCCATCTCCTCCCAGTGACGTTGATTTAGATTTAGATGTAGACTTTTGATGTATTTTTTTTAAAAAATATTATAATAAATTTTATTCAATAATAAAATTTTAGTATTTCAGATTATTCTTATATTTTTTTAGATATATTCTTATATTATATATTGAATTGCATTTATTAGATAAAAAAATTAAATATTAATATATATATTTTTATTCAAAATTTATAGCAGTGGTTGAAAACTGCTATCGTAGGCATGTCAACTGTTGTTATAACCTATGGCAGCGGTTGAGAAATCGCTACATTAGCTCTATGACAGTGGTTATACAGCCGCTACTATATATGACCTATGGTAGCGGTTATAGATTCTCTAGCAGCGGTTGTTTAATCGCTACCATAGACTTATATGGCAATAGTTCTATAATCGTTGCCATTGATAATCTATGGTAGTGATTATGATAATTGCTGCCATTGATAACCTATGGTAGTGTTACGATAATCGCTGCCATAGACCTACGACGATAGTAGCAATGGTTAAGTAACCATTTCTATAGGCTATCATTATTATAAAATGAGGCTACAACAATGCTTACTATTACAACGGTTCGAAAATTGCTGCCACAAGATCTACAGCAATAGTTACAATGAACTACTGCCATATGTCTCACCTATGACAACGGTTAAAAAAATTATTGTCATAGGTTCGACCTATAGTAGCGATTATAGATAACCACTGCAATAGGGTGCATATATGGCAGTACTTACTTAACCACTTCCATAGTCCCAATCTATAGCAGTGGTTAAGCTTGACTGCTACCATTAGTCTGACGTAACCGCTATAATAGGTCAAATCTATGCTAGCGGTTATACATAACCATTACTATAGATCACCTATGGCAGCGGTTTTATCTAATCGTTGCTATATATTTGAACTATTACGTTGGTTATCAGTAAACATTGTTATAGGTTGGATCTATTGTAGCTGTTATCATATAACCACTGCTATAGATCATCTATGGCAGCAGTTTTTTCTAACCGCTGCTATAGATCTGAACTATTACGATGGTTATCAGTAACCATTGCTATAGATTGGACCTATTGCAGTTGTGATACGTAATCATTGCTATATATTTTTTTCATATTTTTCTCTAAATATGATATAATTCTTAAATTTAATATCCATCTTCACCATTCATTATCTAAATAATTATCATTAGAGTATCATCACAAAAGATTGCCTCAATCCGATAGCCCTAGCTTCATCAATCAGTAAAATTTAATTTTAACGATCACGAATGATGGCATAATGATCTGATAGATGGACACTACCGATGGATCCAAAAACCAACAACGATGATCTTGATGACGTTTGTAACATACTATCAAAGTTTTACTTCAATCGGATTTCGTTATTATGGTCAATTTAGCATGGAATGGTTTTGACTGTTAAATGAGAAATAAGTAATCAAAAGACCAAACGACATCTGATTATCAAATGATTTTTTAGAAAAATGATCTTTGCTATAATTTTAATCATTTTGTACGATGATGATAATAAAATTCAAATTATTTTTGTATGAATTATTCATGTTAAGCAGATCTTATAAAAGCACAAGCATAATTACTTAAGAAATTTTAGAACGGTACCGAGCGACGTATAGTTTTGGATCGTTCTTAGATGCGTGGTTTGAATTTTACGATCACCACCATAAAAATGATTAAAGTAGTAGCCAAGATCATTTATATAAAAAATTACTTTATAATTAGATGTCATTTGATCTTTTGATCACTTGTTTCTCATTTAATAGTCAAAATCATTCCGTACTAAATTGACCATGATAACAATATCCGATTGAAGTGAAACTTTGATAGTATACTACAAATATCATCGAGATCATTATTACAGATTTTTGGATCTATCATGGTCTTCATCTATCAGATCATCATGCCATCATTCGTGATCGTCGAAATCAAATTTTATTGATCGATGAAGCTAGGATTATCGGATTGAGACAGTGTTTTGTGACAATAATTTAATTATAATTATTTAGATAATGAATGGTGAAGATGGACATTATATTTTAGAATTACACCATATTCAAAAAAAATGATATCAAATAATAGTAGCAGTTTTGTAACTGCTGCCAAGACCTATGGCAGTGGTTTTCAGTAACCGCTACCATAGACCTATGGTAGCAATTCGAAAATCGTTGTCATAGGTTAGATCATTTTTTGCCACCAAATCCGCCTCATTTTTATTTTTCCTCTCCCTCTCTCTCTACCTCCTCAACACTACTGGTAAGGTCCTCCTCCCTCTCTCCCTCTCTCTCTCCGTCCTCTCTATTGCCAGCTCGCCACCATCGACGCACTCATCCCCGATGTCCGTTGGTCGACCCCTCCACTTTTTTCTTCCCTGGTCAACCCAACCTCCTTCTTCCCCGGCCAGCCCGACTGTCAGCCCTACCACCCTCTTCTTCGATCGATCCTACCTCCTCTCTCTCTTTCTCTCCTCTCTTCCCTCGGCCCAACCCACCACCACCAGCCCCTCCCTCTTTATGCCGCCATCACCATCCCCTTGGTCTCCCTACTCTCTCTCTCTCTCTCTCTCTCTCCTCTCTTCCCTTGGCCCATCCCGCCGCTGTTGCCCCCTCCCTCTTGCACCACCACCATCCCCTCGACCTCCGTACTCTCTCTCTTTCTATCTCTCTTTTTCCTCTTTCTCTTTGTCCATCACTCTCTCTACCCTCTTTCTCTCTCTCTTTCTTTTTTCTCTCTGTCACTTTCTGTATCTCACTATCTCTGTGTCTCTCTTGCAGGCTACCTCTAGCACCGTCGCCTCTCTCTAGTGCTACCACCGCTAACCCTCGGAGCTTTGTGCGACCTCCTTTCTGTAACCATAGGTATGATTTTTTTAATTTCATAGTAATATTTATTAATTATTATTTATAATATTTATAATATTTTATAATAATATTTAAAGAGAACCTCCATTGGTGGGTTCTGAGACGTGCTGGCGATCGTGGGCCGTGCCAGTAGGTAAGAAAACTCCTATCAATTGATTCTGGATCATGCCATATTGGTGGCCTTGTACCGTACCATGTCGACGGTCGTGGATGGCCCGGGGCTGTGTCGGTCGATAAGAGAACCCCTATCAGTGAGTTATAGGCTATGCTAGTGGCCGTAGGCCATGCCGACTACTAGGAGAACCACCACCGATGGGTTCTGGGCCTGCCGATGGTCATGGGCCATGCTGGTAGCTAAGAGAACCTCCATCGATTGGTTTTAGGCCATGTCGATGGGTTCCATGTCATGCCGGCAGCCTTGGGCCATGCCATGTTAGCGGGTAAAAGAACTCCCGTTAGTGGATTCTGGACCATGCCAGTGGATTCTAAACCATGCCATAGACTATGCCGGCTGGTAAGCTGAAAACATCCATTAGTGAATTTTGGACTCGGATGTAATTCATGTTTACATCTTGTTGCTTTTGTTTATTACATTGCATAATAATAGATCCATCAATTAATTAGTATACATAATCTCCAGCATCCATACATTTATATATTTTTATATGGATGAAAGAATTATGTACAATAATCAATTGATTGTCTAATTTGGATAGTTTAAAAATTATAAATAATTTCATAGATATTTACAGTAATCAAATGATATGCTGAGAGTTTTGAAAAAACTTTTGGACAGCATTTTTTTTTTGTTCTCCTTACCTAAAAAAACTAGAAAAAAATATTGCTAAAATTTCTTTTGATCCATGTTGTGTATCATTTGATTACTATAATAAATCTATAGAATTAATATAATTTCTAAATTGAATAGGACCTATCTTTACCTATTAGTTGGTGATAAGATGCTTTTATTGCATATCTGAAAATGATATTTAATGTAAGTTTCATACATGATATTTATTCTGGTCCTTGTTTATAATGTATTTTTTATTTATAATGTATATTTATTTACAATGCATTGGTATATAATATATGCTCTATGTATGATTTAATTATAGTATCATCATTTTTATAATGGATAAGGGATGGATGAAGTTTAGTAGGCTCTCGCCAGAATATGAGGTTGAACTTCAAAAATTTTTTGATTTTGCTATAAAAAAATTTTGGGACCATGGACTTATCCAATATTCTTATAAAAAGTGTATGGGTGGGCCGTGGCTACCTCATCAAAATGTAAATGACTACCTCATTATTTAAGATTTTAAACCTAGCTATGAAATTTATTGGGATCAACATGGTGAGGGCAGGCCATAAGGAGATGATCAACATGATGGGAGAGTAAAACAAATGGTTCATGATATTTTTTTATTTGTTGGCCACAATGACAGTGCATCTATGTCCATGCCTGATCCTGTGGTTGATGGATTGACAAACAATAAGGATGTGGAAAAGGTCCGTAAGTTGATAAAGGACACTAATATTCTATTGTATCTCAGATGTGAAAAGATGGCGAAGCTTGAGTTCTTAATCTGATTGTATCATTCAAAATGCTCCAATGGATTCAATAATAATAGACTGAACTGCATACTAGAGCTTTTGGAGGACATTCTTTCGGACAATGCATAAATCTTAAAGAATAATTATGAGACATCGAAGATAATTGAATAGCTGGATTTTATTTACACCAAGATACATACATGTCCCAATGATTGCATGCTCTATTAGGAGGAGGATGCCAACCAAAATGAGAGCATAAGGTATGGTGTATCAAGATGAAAATAGAATAAAGATGGTACATCAATCCGTGTACCTCAAAAGTTAATGTGGCACTTTTTTTTTAATTTTGAAACTGCAAAAGTTGTTTATATCGGCAAGAACATCGAAAGATAGAGATGGCATAAAGAGGACCAAACAAAAGATGATGCATTGAGGCATCTAGCTGATGGAGAGGCATGGCAAAAGTTTAATGAAATGCATCCCAACTTTGCACAAGAGATACGCAATGTGAGGTTGGGCTTATCATATGACGATTTTAACCCATTTAAGCACATGAATAGCATTCACAGTGTATGGCCAGTGTTTATTCATATTTACAACATTCCATCATGGATGTGTATGAAAAATTTTTTTGCTTTCATGATAGTGCTCATCCCTGAATCGATGAAGATAGGTAATGATATTGATGTCTATTTGCAGCCTCTTATTGCCAAGCTGAAATAGTTATGGAGCATTCAAGGTGTTGTGACTTTTGATGCTTTGATGAATGAGTCATTCTCTATGCACACAGCACTTCTATGGATAATAAATGACTTTTTAGCTTATACCTTAATGTTGGATTGGAGTATGAAAAGTGAGGAAGGGATGCACGCTCCTTCGATGGCACCAGTGGCACATCGAAGGAGCTTTAGCTTTATAGGGCATCGATATTTCCTCCATCAAAATCATCCATACAGAAGGGATGCATGCTCCTTCGATGGCACTGTTGAAGAAAGTAAGGTACCTAGCTGGATGTCTGGGAGTGAGGTATTGAGAGAGTTGAATGGTCTTAGTATTGAATTTGAGAAATGTGATTTGATTGATGGTAAGAAGAGAAAGCGTCGATCAAAGATAGATGACACACACTTTAATTAAAGAAAAGATAGATGACACACACTTTAATTGGAGAAAAAAAAGCATCTTTTTTGACTTACCATATTGGAAGATAAATTTATTGCGCCACTGCTTAGATGTAATGCATATTGAAAAGAACATACATGAGCTCCTATTGGCAACAATCTTGAACATCAAGGATAAGACCAAGGATGACTTGAATTTTTGATTTAACTTGAAAGAATAGGATATTAGAAGATCACTTCACCCAGAGCTGATAGGGGAAGAACAATGGAGGCTCCCTCATGCATGCTATATTATGAATGCCTTCGAATAGTCTAATTTCTTCATGTGTTGGAGAATGTAAAGATTCCAGATGGGTACTCAAGTAATATATCAAAATATGTGAATAGTAAGGATATCAAACTTGGGGAATTGAAGACTCATGATTATCATGTGTTGATGCAGGAGTTGATCCCAATAGCTATTTACCGTGTGTTGCCAAAAAATGTTAGAATAACTGTTATTCATCTTTGCAACTTCTACAGAGATATTTGTGCGAAGAGGTTGCTTAAAAAAGATGTGAAGAAAATAAAGTTAAGGGCAGTGACTATATTATGTGATTTAGAGAAGATATTTTTATCATCATTTTTCATAGTTATGATGCATCTCATTGTGCACCTTATGGGAGAAGTTGTACTTGCAGTCTGATGTTTTGCTAATGGATGTATCCTATCCAGAGGAATATTTAAATGCTAAAATCTTATGTAAGAAATATTAATCACCCAGAGGGATCCATAGTAGAAGGTTATTTAGATCAAGAGTGTATGGATTTTTGTACCATATACTTAAATAAGCTCGAGACATATAATAACCAGCTAATGAGAAATCAGAATGATCAGTATGAGCCAATTGAGCCTATATTTGAGTTCATTCCACAACCAGGTGGACTTTCTACTTTATACTGCCTCATTGATTTGAGTATTGAGGAAAGGAATAAGACACACCGCTATGTGCTCTTCAACTATGATGTTATTGAGCCGTACATAAGATGAGTCACTCAGTCTTATTTATTTCGTAATACTTAGAAGAAAATATTCAATTACATCTAAGTTTATTCTTTGTGCATGCAACAAATACAAGGAGGTCATAAGAGTACAATACGACGCTCTAAGTATGCAAGAGAATAAGAAAATGTACAACAAAGAATTTTATGAATGATTCAAAGATCATGTAAGAGAGTATATATTATTGCCTTATGCATCTTATTTGAATATGTTTACTAATTAAGTGTTATCTCCTTAGGTGTGGAGATTACCACTCGATGATGTGAGCCCTGAAGTGCATGCTCTTTCAATAGGATCTAATCGTACTGTGCGTGAGTACAAACAACTCATCATTAACGACCATAAGTTTAATATTCACATCCGATCCATAAACATAGCAACACAAAATATTGGCGTGATGTTGAGCGCTACCATTGGGTGTTATGCTAGCTCGAGAGATTTACAACATTATATGGAGGATCTGAACTATTATGGAATGGTGGAGAAGATAGTTATCTTGAACTACTATTCTAAAGTGAGGATTGCATTGGTGAAATATGATTAGTTTGACATCTTGTCTCAATCAGGGATGAAGACTGATGAGTGCGGTTTTGCTCTCGTCAACATACAATGTCATTTTCGCACTAAAGAATCGTATATACTTGCCTCCCAAGCTAGTCAAGTCTTCTACATTAGTGATCCCTTAGAGCCTCAATAGGATGTTATTGTGAGAATGGTGCCTAGGCATATCTTTGATGATATCAAGGTTGATGATGATGTTGAACCATGTATAGAAAGTGCTCCTCTAAGACAAAACTTACCTAGTGCTATCGAGGTCCCCGATTTGTCAGGAGCAATAGTGATGTCCATATTGCAGATGCCACTTGGTGATGAGTTCAATATTCTAATATGAATGTTAGAGTCTATTTATTGATGCTCTGCTAATATTAATTATTGTTTAACATGTTATATTAGTTAATGTTCAATAATGTTATAGATCATAATGGCACCAAAATACCATCTAGCTTTCATTCTCGTTCCTCGATGGACTACGTGGAGCTCAGCATTTGAGCCACTGTCGGCACATACTCTATCCCCTCCGCATTGACTACCAGGCACCACCGACATCTACTCATCAATATTTAAGCTTCCATCGTCAGCCACATCTCTGGCACATGCTCCATCCCTCGATGAGTCTCCATTGGCATCCACGTCTTACAATTCCATGGCCAGTGATAGTATATTTTTATTTAAATATTTATAATTTAAATAATTTTTAAACTACCTCCCATTAGAATCAAAAGAATTGAATGGCTTAGGAGTGCATGCACACTCTCGATCGTGAGTCTATTGTCAGTCATGTGCATAGAGAGATAATGAATTCTAAATCTTAGTTTATAAATTAAATTAATATATATTTTATTTATATATTTTTAATAAGCTGATCCATTATTATAACTAATGAGAGAGTGGGTGATGCCCACCCATAGTGCCATCTTTCGATCCAACCATATGAACAAGAAGGGCAGGTCGATGAATGCTGTGATCGAAAGAATTTTTGTAAGTAATAAATGGGGTATTAGTATGATTAGTATTATAATATTTTTTATGAAATTTTATTTGAATTTATAATTATAAGAGTAGTTAGACATGATCACAAGCGAGAGCCTAAACACCTCTGGCCCCCATGACCATCTATCTTAGGTCTTGGGGCCTGAGCACTCTACAAGGATCCGATGCAGGTCCGAATATACATCGATGAGCTACTGGTCTGAGGCGAGCGTCTCTTCACATGCTTTCGATGTCATCAATCGGGAACAGCTTGAGGAGGCATTGGCATAGATAGCTCAGGCTAGAAAGTGTGCTGCTTAGGCTGAGGAGCGGACATCTCAGCTATAGGACTTCATGACCGCTATGGTGATGAGGCTCAACGTGTATTTTGAAGCTGACTTCATGGCCTTGAGGATGTTGGCTGGCATTTTAGCTCCAGCCCCTCTAGCTCCAACTTCTCCAGCTCGTGCTCCATCTCCTTCTGGTGACGATGACTTAGATATAAATTTAGCAGACTTTCGATGTATTTTTTATTTTAAAAAATATTATAATAAATTTTATTCAATAATAAAATTTAAGTATTTCAAATATATTTTTTTGTTATTTTAGATATATTCTTATGTTATATATTGAACTACATTTATCAAATTTAAAAAGATTAAAAATTAAAAAAAAAATATTTTTTATTCAAAATCTATAATAGCAGTTGTCAATCGCTGTTATAGATTGCATGCCAACCATTACCACAAACTATAGCAGTGGTTACACAACTGCTGCCATATATAGGTGCCTATGATGGTGGTTGGATAACCACTGCCATAGAATCTATAGCAGTGGTTAATAAACCATTATCATATATTCTTATTGCAGCGGTTAATGAGCTGCTTCCATAGACCCTATTGCAGTAGTTTTTGAACTGCTGTCATAGGTCGATCAATGGCAGTGGTTGTATAATCACTGCTATATCTGACATATGGCAGTGGTTACCTTAACCGCTGCCATAAAGCTATGGTGATGACTTCAGCGGCAGAAGTTGGGTAACTGCTATCTTAAATTATGATAATGATTTTTTCTACCATAGCCCTTTTCTGTAGTAGTATATGGTAGCAATTTTTTGGATTACAGTAGCAGTTTTGAACCACTGCCGTAGTCCTTTACTGTAATAGTGTAGATAAAGGCTCTAGGGGTAAGGTCCAACTAGGAAAATGACAAAGCTCTAAATACCAAGCTAAGATGCAATAATCTATCATGCAAAACAATAATTTTAAGTACATGATCTTTTATGAATAAATTTCTTATGTTGAAGTTCTTAGATCATACAATTTTAAAAGATTTTAGTCATTAGGTATCTTACGAAATGACAAAGTTTTAATTCAATATGATTTGCACTCAAGTGATTTCTTAGTCAATCAAGCTTATTATAATTATGGTTTCTCAAGTAATTAATGATCGAAATAGCATGATACAAAGAATTAGGAGGGAATTATGATTTTAGTATAAAACATATGCTTAAAATAAACAATCAAAATGACATAAGTAATTAAGAGAGCATATACTAGTTGTGAGTAATACATTAAAACATTTCAAGCATCATCAAGATCAATCAATTAAGCCAAATAAAAATAGCAATTAATAATGATATGATATCTAAATAAGTTTAGCTTTTACCAAATATCATCATCCATCTATTTGGGTTCTAAGCATCCATTTTCAAGAATTCACTCCTTTCATGCCCTTAGATGTTTGGCACACTTGCAAAATCATTTTCTAAATTTTGGTACTTAAGCTATCCTGGATCCATTGAAGTTAATGTAGGAAAATATGCAGGATTTCATGCATGAATTTTAAAATATTTTTAAAATAAATTACAGTAAAAGTTATAAATTAAATCATTTAATCTATAAAAATATGTAATCTAATTACTAAACCCTACATCTAGGATCTATAACATGTCATATTGCATTTTAAATCAAAAAATAAATATTTTGATATTGATCAAATCAATATCTTAGATCTAGAATAGTTCTAGATCTAAATCCTAGATCACGTCTAGATGAGAGAAAAGATCAAATCTCTTACCTTTGTGCCAGTCGAGAAGTCTGTGGTTGATTTTTATTGTTATCTTTGGAGCCGCACATGCATCCAGTCTCTACAGGTGATTCACATGAGACTACAATAAAATCGAAGATTCATCGAATGAAGATCCGCTCGAAGTGCTAGCTTCTCACGGATCCCTCCGAATGGTTAATCTAAAATTTATTCTTCGGATCTCTTGGATACTCCAAGAGATGAAGAATAAGAGAAGGAATAAGTAAAAAATCTAATATTTATATTTTTTATAAATCAAAATTAAAAAATATTAGAAAAGATCCTAAGAGAAGATAAATCTTCTCTTTCAGGACATCAATGATTGATGTCCTTAAAATATCCTTATGCTAGGATAAAGGAAGACCTTCTCTCCTAGACTTTTTTCATATTTCTAGATCTCACACTCTCTAATTTTTTTCATAGAAAAATCTCATAAAAATATGGAGAAGAAGGATTCTTAAAAAAATCCTAAGAGAAGATCTTCTTCTCTCATCAGAATATTATCAGATCATGTCCAAAATTGATCATTCTGTCCTAACATCTTGGAGCACAGATCCCCACACCCTCTTCCTCTCTCTTTCTTAGATTTTTATCAAATAAAAATCATAAAGAAAAATGGAAAAATAAATCTTGAAAGAAAACTTATGAAAGAAGACTTTCTTTCTTACCTTTATCTTCATCAGGATATGAACCTTTCATGTCTTAATGAAGACTTTTCTTCCAAGAAAGTAGGCACCCCATACCACCACTCCCTCTCTCCCTTTTGCTCTAGAATTCTCATGGAAAAACCAGGGATTCTTCATGCCAAGACTCTACAAAAATTGGCGCCCCATAATAATATGAAGACTTGGTCAAAATGACCTAGTCAAACAAGAAAACATGGAAGAGATTAGGGGGCATCCAAGAGTTGGACGCCTCCCCACAATTTTTATGCGCGGAGAGAAGAAAACCATCATGCAAAATCTAGAGAGAAAAGGGGTGAACAAAATTATTTTGGCATGGAGAGAAATGGCGCACAAGGAAAAGAGGTGTTTTGGTCAACAGGGACTCTTTCAAAATGAAACAAACCCAAACCTCTTTCCATAATGAACCAAATCAGATTTGATTCAAATTAAACTAGATATAGGGCGTGGGAAATCAATCTTAGGCATGGAAATCATAGAAAAAATCTGGAAATAAAAATAAGTGGGCGTGGAGATTATTTTCGCAAGGAAGGAAACAAGGAATCCTAGTCTAACAAGGATTCTCATGTATTGACTAGGTCAAATCAATTTTTAACCCAAATAAAATAAGATTAGTGTAAGCATAATAATGGGTGATCCTAGTCCAACTAAAAACTTAATTAAGTTGGGTTTAGACCATATTTAAATCTAATTTAAATCCTAACTCAATCAGAAATTAGGTGCACTCAAATTCTAGTTCAACTAGAAATTATTTTTCTCTTAAAATTAGCTTATCCAATAAATCAATTAAACTTAATCTAATTAAGTTCAAACTAATTCTAATTAAATTTAATTCAATTAAACTTAATCTCAGCCTGATTGCTCAATCAGATTAAGTCAATTAGCAATCTAATTGCTAATTGATCCTCCTATAATATTGCTAATTGATCTTCCTACAATACTTGCATTAGGTCAAACATCAATCTTATTGATAGTTTGACCTAAGAACGATTCTCAATCATCAATTAACCATCTGATTTGGTTACAACATCTAATGTGTATGATTCCATAGGTTTGAACCTAGGCCAATAATATAGAACTAATTTCTGTACCAGTTGAAGTAACTATCTTGCAATGATTTCCGACGTCCGGATAGGTCAAATATATGCAAAGCAACATTCTTAAAATCCTGGCCCATGGTTATCATATAATTTATCCCTATGATCAATAATACTCAAGATGACTTCGAGTACACTGTCAACACTCATACAAATTATCTCTATTTTATCTCAAAATTTTGTAAATCCTATGACTCCTCACGAGGATTATCCAGACCTAGATTTTGCTAAATTGAAATACAACGAGTCATTCTCTTCCTGAAGCTAATCAGGAATGGTCAATCTCATCTTAATTCATACACTGACTTTACAAGTACTTGACTATACCCAAAAATCTTTCGAACCTATATTAGAAATATAGGTAGTCTGGTACCAAAGTATAGTGAGTTGCTTGCAAGTCACCGTAGTGATCTCAAGTCGGAGGGATACTTATACTCATTGCCCTTAGCTTGCTACTCTTGATAGTAGAGTGCTACATTGATCTCGTTCAGTATAGATGTACTCCTACATCTCATCTAGATGCCATACCAGTGTCTTCATACCATTTAGTTATGAGGACAATCAACGCATATGACATACAGCGACCTATACTCGATAAGTTATCATCCTTGTTAATAACTTATCGTTTGATCATGAATAATTTAAGAATCATCTAATAAATCTTTCTTTGTCGATTGATTATGTTTCTAAGAACTTTATCATAATTTAGAAATTTATTTAAGAAAGATAGAACTTTTATGATGAACCAGCCAAATAACTATTATTATTAAATAATTCATATACAAGTTTCAATCATGTACAACTTAGATGATTGGCTTTAGGACACATTTTTCAATAACTTCTACTTAGATTAAAGTCAATCAGAATGATATCAAATATCCAATCTTTTACATGAGTTCGTAGAAGTTCTTAGTTTCGAGATCTTAGCAAATGGGTCGGTCAAGTTCTCCTCTTTTATCGATCTTCTAAAGATCGACGTCATTCTGATAAAAAATCAAAGATGATAACAATGCAGAATATGCTGGTCCTTCAATTCTTTAACCTAAGCTATGGCTCCAATGCTATGATAGGACTGGACCATCGGTAGAGAGTGTCACTTCCAAACTGCTAACGAACCTCAGTAACTACATAGCTTACATGACATCATCATATGCCATGATGTACTCTACATCATTAACTGAATAGGCTACAGTATCCTACTTGGAACCTTTCCAGTAGATTACTCTTGTAATTAGGGTATGATCTGACATTCTCTTGTTGTTATCTTGATCTAACTGAAATCAAAATATCCATATGCTTTAAATCAGTATTTTCATATTTAAGTCACTGGATCTTAGTATTTTTCAAATACTTAAAGATTATCTATACAATCTTTTAGTGGTTCTCATTTAGATCAGACCGGTATCTACTCACTATTTTTAGTGAGTATACCATATCTGTTCTTTAAACATGGAGAAATTAGATGACAGCCAAATTTTTATTTCTTGCAATGCTGGAATGTCATTCTCGATTAAGAAAACTTCATCCATAAACAACACAAGAAATAATACTACAGAATATTTTGTCCACTAACAAATGTAGGATTTTTTGTTCTTTATAACAAAGACATACGTTCAAAACATATGTTCTAAAATTAAGATAATAGCCAAACGGACTTTACAAGTCTTTATCTTTTCATCTACGCTACTCTGATCCTTTTGAAAATTCATTCACATCCAATGGATTTTATCCCTTCAGGTGAATCAACTAGTGTCCACATACTATTGATTTTCATGAACTTCAATTTAGATTATATGGATCCAAGCCATTTCTTATAGTCAGACTACTGCATTGCATTTCTATAGATATCGAATCCTTGTTGTTCTTATTGAGCTCAACAGGATCACCATCTCAGACCTAGATACTGAAGTATCTATCGAGCTAACTCAATCTCTATTGGATCTTCTTAAAGATGCCACTTTAATAGGCTCTGGGTTTGATTTGATCAAATCTAGTTCTATAGGTTTACTAGATTATGTCGATTTTTTCTACCGATCAAACTTTCTTAAGTTTAATTTAATAGGCAACAGTTCATTCTCTAAGAAACTCCTTTCCTAAAGAAATGCCCTACTACTGATGATCATCTTATGTTTTTCAACATAGTAGAATTAATTACCCTTAAATACCTATTGGACTAGGATCCAAGTTTATCTGTGTAAACCTATAACATAGGCCAATCAACCCTAAACCCGAAGGTAAGAGAGTCTAGGTCTATACCTAATCCATATCCTATATGGAGTCTTCACAATAGATTTACTTGGTATATTTTCAGAGTAAAAGTAGTAGTCACAAGAGCACAATCCTGAAATAGGCAGACAAGTGAATCCTATCGTGGATTGAACCATATCTAACAAAGTTCAATTTCTTCTTTCAAATATACTATGTTTCGAAAAGAAATTCACTGAGAGAGAATCCTTTTCTCTCCTAGATATATCACAAACTTACTGGATAAGTATTCATCTTTTCGATCTAATCAAAGAGTTCCAATACCATTTTTAGTTTATTTTTCTATTTTATTATTGAATCATTCGAACATTTCAAATGATTTAAATCAGACACACCCATGCCCAGATAGATCATCTGTAATGAAATATTAATATCTTTCTTTAGCACTTAAGTTCATAGATCCACATACATCACTATGTATGAGACTTAGAATTTTATCGGCTCCATCTTTTTCAATAAAAGATGATTTTCTCATCTTTTCAAAAAGATAAGACTAGGCTATCAATAATTCACAATCATTAAAATTGAGATTTTCCTCTCAAGCTAACCCATTTATCCTGTTCTTGTTAAGATGACTAAGCCTATAATGTCAAAGATAGACATTCATGACATAATCTAACTTGGATGTTTATTAAATGTATATACTATACTTAATAGGCTATATAAATATTAAATATTATTTTTTTATTATCCATGTATTATTATAACATTATTCATAATAATATCATAATAATCCTCTTTATTAATAAATGATAACCATCTCTGACCAAAAGATCAACAGAGATCTCATTTATCATAAATGATGGATAATAGTGACAATTACTCAAAATGACATCTTTTGAAAATAAGCTTGACAATTCCTAAAGCTAGAATTGAAACAAGACTTCCATCTCTAATGTTCAAGTATTTCTCATCATTTTTAAATATTTTATTTATTTAAAATTCTTGCAATAAATTGGATAGGACTATCGGTATTCCATACCCAGATAGCAGAATTATATATAGAAAAATTTTAAGGTGTTATTATATAACATTCTTGATAAGCAACTCTTGCTCAGTCTGTTATGATCAAGAAAAGCAAGGTAATTCTTCTTCCTATAATCCTGCTTTTAATAGTAGAAGCACTATACCTGATTTAGATCAATATTGAACTAATTATTTTGACTGGACTAAGTAACTCCAGTACGAATTCATTCATACTGTTGAACCAAATTCAACTTTCGATACTAATTATAGAAGTTGGATCCCATAAGTCATCACTATCTGATAGTGATAGGAGTAATTAGGGTTTAGCCTTAATTTGAGAAAAGAGAACAATGACCTAAGTATATGAATTATTTTAAGCCTAGAGATTTGGACTTTAGTCTAAAGGTTCTTCTACTATTTTATTTGAATTAGTAGCCTCTACCACTAATTCAAAAAATTACTTTAATTCCTTAGCATGTACTAGAATCTACATAGACTGCACATGAGCCCAACTTTAGTTGGCCAACCCATGTATATCTAAGGATAGGTTCATAACCAATTATTTCTCCAAATAATTTTTAGTAATTTAATTTTATCCCAAAAACCTAATCAGTAGGCGTTGGCCTCCACTGTAAGGATCCGATTAGGTCAAACAATTAACATGACCATACTTGGTGCATCTAATCAATGAATGATTAAGCCCAATTTTGGTTGGCCAATCTAACTACCATTAGAGAGACACTTTCAAGTTATCATATTATGAATGATAATTTTATTAGTCAATAAGCACCAGGCCTTTGAGTCTCCAATGATTATTGAGTTAATGGACCAATTATCACTCAACTTAATGGGAGGCTATGACTCAGTTATTTTCATAACTTTATCATTTTAAGAACCTAATAATTTTAGAGAATTTAAATTATTATTTATGATTTAAGGATAGAAAGGACATGGAGCAATTTACTTTCACTGACTTCACCAAGTCAAGTCCTTCCATTAACTTCTCATATCTTTGACAAGGACTAGGATCAATATTGATCCATGGGCACCTAGATTAGTCTCACTGATTTTCTATGTAATATGGGTTAGCACGAATCAATGAGCAACCTAATCAAGATCTAATTAACCACATTAGCTAGGTAAGTAAGATCGATGAGAGGGTCTGCCAAGGCTTGCCTTAGACACCATCAGAAATGGTCAGGTAAGTGAGCTGCCAATTAAAATCCATCAATATGAAAATGTCAGACTTATCTTAGACACCAATCGATTTATCAATTTTGATTTAGTCTGCCTAAAGACTTGGGCTCAATCATTGAGCCACGATCAGTATCCATTTGTTAGATGTATAGATTTTGATCAACTATAACTATTAAAATGATCTATAGAAATGATCTTATCCTAATTAACTATTAATTAGATTTGATCAATTTCTTAACTTAGTCCATTTTTAATCTAACTCTAGGTCTAATCTAGTTAAGAACCTAATCAAAGCTAACCCATTATCCTTTAACCCATATTTTATGAAATTATCTTAGAATCTTAAAATCATAAATCTAGATCCTAAATAATCACTTAATTCTTAATTAAGTTCAAAGCTTATGGATTTGGATTTTATGAAACCTCAAAGCTAATTTCTGATTTAATCATTTAAATTATTTTTAAATTATAAATAGTTTACATTAAATCATATTCAATATATGATTTTAGATCTGATTTATTTTAATATTTTGATCATGTCCTAGGATTTCGAATCTAGAATTTTACAGAAAGTAAGTTCTTAATTTAAATTCTGTAAAATAAATATGTTATACATATACATTCTAGATTCAAAATAAAAATTACATATCAACATATGTAATAAGAGGATCTAGATCTAAACATAAAATACATCACATGGATCATATCATAAATTATTTAAAATTAGATTTAAAATTTAAAAATAAATTATAAATTATTTTAGATCTCATCTAACATATTTATGATTTAGATTATTCGAGTCAGCACATACTAGGACAACCTCTTGACTGTAAGGGATAAACCTTACAACAGGACAATCTTATAGCAGTATGTGCAATCCGATATTATTTAGATCTAATCTAAATAATCTACAATAAATTTAACATCTATTTAATTTTATATTTAAAATTAAAAAATAAATCATAAAATTATTTAGATCATATCTAACTTACTCATGATTCAAGAATAGATCAACACATACTAGGACAATCTCTCCACTGTAAGGGATAAATCTTATAGCAGGATAACCTTATAGTAGTATGTGTAATTTTTAAAGTTTTATTTTTTATATTTATCTTAATATAAATATGATCATGTTATAATAGAACCTAGATGCTCTCATACCACTATAAGAAAATATGCAGGATTTCATGCATGAATTTCAAAATATTTTTGAAATGAATCACAGTGAAAGTTGTAAATTAAATTATTTAATCTACAAAAGCATGTAATCTAATTACTAAATCCTATATATAGGATCTATAATATGTCATATTATATTTTAAATCAAAAAATAAATATTTTGGTATTGATCAAATCAATATCCTAGATCTAGAACAGCTCTAGATCTAAATCCTAGATTGCATCTAAATGAAAGAAGAGATTAAATCTCTTATCTTCGCATAGGTCGAGAACTCCATGGTTGATTTTTGTTGTTATCTTTGGAGCCACACATGCGTTTAATCTCTACAGGTGATCCATACGAGGCTATAACAAAATTAGAGATTCATCGAACGAAGATCCGCTCGAAGTGCTAGCTTCTCAGGGATCCCTCCGGATGATTAATCTAAAATTTATTCTTCAGATCTCTTGGATACTCGAAGAGATGAAGAATAAGAGGAGGAATAAGTGAGAAATCCAACCTTTGGATTTTTGATAAATCAAAATTAAAATACATTAAAAAAGATCCTAAGAGAAGATAAATCTTCTCTTTCAAGACATCAATGATTGATGTCTTGAAAATATGCTTATACTAGGACAAAGGAAGACCTTCTTCCCTATACTTTTTTCATATTTTTATACATCACACTCTCTGATTTTTTTCATAGAAAAATCTCATAAAAATATGAAGAAGAAAGGTTCTTAAAGAAATCCTAAGAGAAGACCTTCTTCTCTTCTTCTTTTCTCATCAGGACATGATCATCCAAAATTGATCATTCTGTCCTAACATCTTGGAGCATAGATCCCCATGCCCTCCTTCTCTCTCTTTCTTAGATTTTTATCATATAAAAATCATAAAGAAAAATGAGAAAATAAATCTTGAAAGACAACTTATGAAAGAAGACTTTCTTTCTTACCTTTGTCTTCATCAAGACATGAACCTTTCTTGTCTTAATGAAGACTTTTCTTTTCTTCCAAGAAAGTAGGTGCCCCAAACCATCACGCCCTCTCTCCCTTTTGCTCTGGGATTCTCATGAAAAAAACTAGGGATTCTTCATGCCAAGACTCCACAAAAATTGGTGCCCCATAATAATAGGAAGACTAGGTCAAAATGACCTAGTCAAATAAGGAAACAAGGAAGAGATTTAGTGGTGTCCAACTCTTGGACGCCTCTCCATAACTTTTGTGCATGGAGAGAAGGAAACCATTGCACAAAATCTAAAGAGAAAAGGGGCGAACAAAATTATTTTGGCATGGAGAGAAATGGCGCACAAGAAAAAGAGGTGTTCTGGTCAAGAAGGACTCTTTCAAAAGGAAACAAACCCAAACGGATGCCTCCCTATAATTTTTTTGCATGGAGAGAAGGAAACCATTGCACAAAATCTAGAGAGAAAAGGGGCGAACAAAATTATTTTGGCATGGAGAGAAATAGCGCACAAGGAAAAGAGGTGTTTTGGTCAAGAGGGATTCTTTCAAAAGGAAACAAACCCAAACCTCTTTCCATAATGATCTAAATTAGATTTGATTCAAATTAAACCAGATATGGGGCATGGGAAATTAATCTTAGGCATGGAAATCATAGAAAAAATTTGAAAATAAAATAAATGAGCATGGAGAATATTTTCACAAGAAAAAAAATAAGGAATCCTAGTCTAACTAGGATTCTCATATATTGACTAGGTCAAACTATTTTTTAATCTAATTAAAATAAGATTAGTACAAACTTAATTATAGATGATCTTAGTCCAACTAGAAACTTAATTAATTAGATTTAGATCATATTTAAATCTGATTTAAATCCTAACTCAATCAGAAATTAGATGCACTTAAATCTTAGTCCAACTAAAAATTAATTTTTTCTTGCAATTGATTTATCTAATAAACTAATTAAATTTAATCTAATTAAGTTCAAACTAATTCTAATTGAATCTAATTTAATTAAACTTGATCTTAGCCTAATTGCTTAATCAGATTGAGCCAATTAGCAATCCAATTGCTAATCGATCCTCTTACAATACTTATATTAGGTCAAACATCAATCATATTGATAGTTTGACCTAAGAATGATTTTCAATCATCGATTAACCATCTGATTTGGTTACAATATCTAATGTGTGTGACTCCATATGTTCGAACCTAAGTCGATAGCATAGAAATCAATTCTTGTACCAGTCAAAGTAACCATCTAATAATGGTTCCCGACATCTGGATAGGTCAAATGTATGCAAAGCAATATTCTTAGAACCCCAACCCATGGTTATCATATAATTCATTCCTATGATCAATAATGCTCAAGACAATTTTGAGTATGCTGTCAATACTCATACAAGTCATCTCTATGTATTTTAAAATTTTGTAAATCTTATGACTCCTTACGAGAATTATCCAGACCTAGATTTTGCTAAATTAAAACATAATGAGTCATTCTCTTTCTGAAGCTAATCAGGAGTGGTTAATCTCATCTTGATTTACATACCAACTTCACGAGTACTTGACTATATCTAAAAATCTTTCGAACCTATATTAGAAATATAGGTAGTCCGATATCAAAGTACAGTGAGTTGCTTGCAAGTCACCATGGTAATCTCAAGTCGGAGGAATACTTATATCCATTAGCCTTAGCTAGTTACTCTTGACAGTAGAGTACTACATTGATCATGCTCAGTGCAGATGTACTTCTACATCTCACCTGGATGCCATACCAGTATCTCCATATCACTTGGTTACGAGGATAACTAACGCATATGACATACAATGATCTTCACTTGATAAGTTATCATTCTTGTTAATAACTTATTATTTGATCATAAATAATTTAAGAACCATCCAATAAATCTTTCTTTATTGATTGATTGTGGTTCTAAGAATTTCATCATAATTTAAGAGTTCATTTAAAAAAGATAGAACTTTTATGATGAACCAGCCAAATAACTATTATTATTAGATAATTCATATACAGGTTCTAATTATCTACAACTTAGATGATTGGCTTTAGAACATATTTCCTAAATAACAAGTTGTGAGTAATACATTAAAACATTTCAAGCATCATCAAAATCAATCAATTAAGCCAAATAAATATAGCAATTAATAATGATATGATATCTAAATAAGTTTAGCTTTTACCAAATATCATCGTCCATCTATTTGGGTTCTAAGCATCCATTTTTAAGAATTCACTCCTTTCATGCCCTTAGATGCTTGGCACACTTACAAAATCATTTTCTATATTTTGGTACTCAAGCTATCTTAGGTCCATTGGAGTTAGTCCATAGAATTTTTTTTGGAATTCAAATTTATTTGACATAAGTTTGACTATTTATATAGATATTGCATTCAAAAATTTTATGGCCTATTTTATTATATTTAAAATAAATAATTGAATGATTTTCATGTGAAGCTCTAGAAAATATAATTTTGATAGATTTCTATTTTCTCAAAGGATTGAAAATAATTATAGCTTTATCGAAAATAACTTTGTGGTTATTTAAAATTATTTGAAGCTTTTAAGAACTTAATATAAATTTATCAACCATAGGCTCTGAACTTCAATATCTTTTCTTAATTTTTTTATTCTCTTTCACTAGAGATTTTTCAAGATTTTAAAAGATTTTTTTTTCTTCAGCCAATGATTTCTTTTCTTTCTAAAGTTCATCTTTTTCCAATGAAAATTTATTCTTTTCTTCAACTAAAAATAGATTTGAATTTTTTAGCTCTTTTTTTTTAGCCTAATCTTTTTAAAACCATCCATTAATATATGAAAGGCTTTAAATAATTTATCAAAAGTAAATTCAAAAGAGTTTTTAATTTTTATCTCATCATTTTGAGTTATGAGATAAAGATTTACGATACTTTCTTCCTCTTTCTCATTTTTCTTTTTCTTGCTTTGCTCTCCCTTAATCAATGCTTTCTTTCTCCTTTGTTTTTTCTTCTTCTTCTTCTTTTCATCCTCATGAGCCATGAGGAATAAGTTGGGGAGGGCTTTCTTATCTTTTGTAATGATATAGATTTTTATCTTCCTCCATGAATCTTAAAGCAAAAAAAATAAAAGAAAAAGATTGGAAGAGAAGGACTTTTGATGGGAGTCGGCCTCCTCTCCCAAGGTCGGTAGAACAATTCTAGGGCTCATCGGAGTCCTAGATTCAATCTATAAACGGACCGTTCTCTTCCCCTTAGGTAGCTCACTCCAAATATCTAGTCAGATGTCAACTAAAACCCATGAAATTTTGCCTGATTTCCATCGATCGTTCCTTGGCAAACAACCATCAATTTCTTACCAACGACAAGATAAGGATCTCTAGTATCTCTTCTCTTTCCTTCGTCGATCCATAGGCTTCCTTATTATCTAGCATTAACTAGTGATTTGCCAGATTTTTTATGGATGGAGCATGCCCTGTTTCCTTCCTTTTTCTTTTCCTTCTACCGAGCAGGCTAGCATCATCGGACGTGGCCATGCTCGGATTGCCACGAACTAGAGCTACTATTGTCAATGCCATGGGATCACCACTGCCATTGAGGTATGCCATGAAGGGAGGTCATTAGGCCCTCCCATGTTTCCATGAAGAAGAGGGAAGAAGAAAATGAGAAGAAAACTAGGGAAAAAAGAAAAAAAGGAAAGAAAAGAAAAGAAAGAAATTTTCTCCCTCTTCCTTCTCTTTTCTCTCTCCTCTCTACCTTCTCTCTCTTTCTCTCTCTATAAGTTTCTATCTCTAGTTTCTCTCTCTAATTTTTTTCTCTAAGTTTTTCTCTTTAGATTTGTTCTCTCTCTCTCTATGAATTTCTCTCTATAAATCTTATGGACCAGTGGAGGATCCAAATACCTAGATGACTCAGATCAATTGGTTAATCCTCGGAGAGATCCTAGAGTACTTATGATGTTTAGGTATATTTTCATGATTCTCCATTCATAATCGCATATAATTTTTATATTTAATCCTGATCATATAGAGGTGGGACTGTTTGCACAAGAAGTTGTTGAGTGGAACATTTTATTTCAGAGTTTGTAGATCAAAAAATTGATCGATTATTTTGTTGAGTCAATCATAAATAGAAATAAGGATTCTTGGACACAAACACTAGTATATATTTATCTTTGCACCGCATGATTTAGTTTCTCATGGTTGATATTTATTTTATGTTTGCTGGTATGATCATCTGTATATTCTGTATCATATATTTATATCAATAATGATGAATTTTCGGATGGTTTGGATTATGATACCGACTATTGAGAATTGTGAAAGGAATATAATATGATATAGTATTTTTTCTCGTATAATTAAGACTTAATAAATTGATGATCAAGAAAGGGATATTTGCACTAGCCATATTAAACTGAGAATAACCCCGCCATAGATAGAAACGTGGTACTTAAGGTTGCCACCATGGGTTGGATCGCAAATATTCTAAGTTTACTTCCTTAATCTAGAGCGTGGCTAGTATGGTTTGCCACAATGGACTGGATCATGGTTATTCTGAGATTACCACTACAGACTAGAGCATGGCTAATATGGTTTGCCATCCCAGGCTGGATTGTAGATATTCTGAGATTGCTACCATAAGCTAGAGAATGGCTAGTATGATTTGCCACCGCAGGCTAGAGCATAATTATTTATGAATTGCAAGTCACAGGCTAAAGCGTGACCGTAATTAGCCTAAAACCCTAAAGATGACTATTACTGGATCTGGATCACATTAAAGAGACATGGATGAAAAAATAAGAAACCATAATTAAGTAAAAAGTGTTTTACTTAATGATATATGGGTGGTATATTATATGGATATTTGATGGTGTATGATGTATGATTTTATATATATTGGTATTGAGTTATATTGGATACTCAACATGAGATTTTGTGGCTTATGTTTTCTTTTGATACTATCCATATGTTATTTTTGAATTATTATTATGCTAGTGTGAGTGTGTGGGGACTTTTACTAGGTTGTAAAGCTTGCCATCCCTCTTTCTCTTTCTTTTTCAGTGTTACAGGATGCTTGTACTTAGCTAAAATTGAAATCATGATTTGAAAGGATGGATTAGATAGAGCATCATCAGTAGCAGTTGGATCACCGAGTTAACATTGTATAAGGTTTGATATTTATTAAAGTAAAATATTCGTTATAAATTGAGATCAATAGTATTTATGGGATCTTGAGGTTAATGAATTTTAAGACCTTGCATATTCTTTAAGATTTTGCCTTAAGGAGTGTATGGCCATTACATATCCGATCTGGATGCTGGGTCTCTACCCGCGTGCCTTTTTCAAAAAAAGGCTTGACATCAAACTGGGCCAAGCCTACTTGACCAGCCTAGCTACTTGGTTTAGCCCAAACCAAAGAAAAAAATTCTGCATATGCTAGGAAAAGGGATGAGTTTAATCGAGATTCATCTTCCTCCTTGACTAGAAGTCTAGTTTGAGGAGGATTTCATTTCCTAAAGACATCCTAAGCTTTGATTCTAATTCTGTTTAAATCTACTCTCGGTCCCCCTTCAACTTCCACATTGATTCTGATTCCCACCACTAAAAATCGCTGAGCTTTATTTCCTTTGGTTTCATCTTGTTCAATATCATTGTGTCACAAAAATCAACAACAAAGAAACATCGGATGAAGGTATTGATCCTCTAAGCTTTCAATTGATCCTCTTCCATATCTTTTTGAACCCTGGAATCATGAGTTCCAGCTAAAAAATCACTAGGTTTGATCGGAATTATGGATTGCCCTATTTTGATGTTTGAATCCCCTATGTCATCCAGGTTGCTTTCTTTGTTTTCCCTATCAGTTGTAGGTGGTGGTTGCCCCTCGCAGCACCTATGGATGCTGTGGAGTTTGGCCTACATTCACCATCATTATCCAACCATAAATCTTTTTCTTTTTCTTTTGGATTTCAGTCTGATCCCTTATTTTTCTTAGGTTTTCTTTCACTAGATACCCATCACTGCTACCGTACCTTGCTCAACTATTGTCGGGTCGTTGGTTGCACCACTGCACCTCATTGGCCATGGCCACCATTAGATCCATCAAAAGTCCTTCTCTTTTCTTTATTATAAAGAGGGATGGGGCAAGCTCCCCTGTTTTGTTAAGGGAAACCAAAGAAGAAAATGGTGGGAAATAACTTTACGCTTGTCCTTATGATGTAGCTCTAGAACAAAACCTAAGATTATCAAGATCTATAAATATCTTGGTTACTATATATCGGCTAAGATCTAAGATTATCTCGATTCTTTTCAAAATTTCTCCACCTATCTTGATCCAGATAAACTACAATCTTGGTTCAATTTGGTTTCGGTCATTGACTTAGATGATTGATATATGACTATTCAAAAATCATAGTTGGCTTTCATGAGAACAATGGTAGGTTTGAAAAGAATGAGTGAGCAAACTAAGAAAACATTAATTTGTCTTGTAAAGAAGATAATGAAAGTATGATTAGACACTACATAGACATCGCAAAAAATAAATAACAAAGCAATTTTTTTAGGCTGACCATAAGAATATGGATAAACCTTTAGCAAAATAATAATGGTAGTTAGATTCAATATTTCCTCTTCCATAGATGCTATAAAGGCATGCATGAAATTAGTTAAGATAGATATGAGAATGTTGATTTGAATATATGGATAAAAGAACCTAAAAGTAGTAACAACATAAGTAGTTGAGTTATGCAGAGAAGAGATCAGTACACTGAAAGAGGGGTTGATTTTATTTAGGAAATCCAAGATGGGAAGACTCAAATAGACTTTGATAGAATAGGATCTCAAGAAAAAAAAGAAGCATAGTGTCTATGCAAATAAATCAAAAGGCAGTATTCACATGTACAAACCAAGAAATTGCATGTCAGTTATTACTGATGCAATGGTCTACTATAACTGATCTATGCATGTATTATGAAAGAATGCTTTCAATTTTACAAGGAGAAAAAAAAAAGACCCATCTTAAGGCATTATGTACAAAATAAGTTATAGCAAATAAATGCAATTATTTATAATTGTACCCTCTCAATACAATAAATAGATTTATTGCCTGCAATTCATGTGTAACTTATGCAAATTATGCAATATATTTTTTTGCTTTATTTGGACATCCAATGTCAGCTATCAAATAGTACATGAAGTATACAACAACAACAACATGTTTTGCATTGTAAGTGTAGGGTTCTAAAGTAGGTGAAAGTCATCCAGAATGGTTTTTTAGTTTATTAGGGCATGTATCTAGTATGAACTGAATCCCATCTAATAGAAATCACAAAGTAGCTATATTTGATTGTGGTGCTTTCTCCTTTTCTATCATATACCTTTGATGCAATTTCTTCATCCTCCTCCAATCCCACTCATGAGGCCTTCAACACTGCCATCCCTCTCCATGCCGACCTCCATGACCCCATCCTCCCCCTCTAGGTGGCTCCTCCACCTCTGCCCCTTTCTCATCACCCCTTCTTTTCCTCCAATCTTGCCTATGAGACTTTCAATGCAGCCATCCTCCTCCATGTCGACATCTATGACCTTACCTCCCTCTCCATGATGGCACTCTCTACCTTCGCTCTTTCCTCTTCGGCAATCCCTTCTTCTCTCTTTTCCCCTTCTTCCATCCCTTTCTCCTCATCCTCCTTTTATATGAATGAAAAAAATTTTAGTCCATTGAAACGACAGACTAATGTTGTTTGCTAGTAAGTGAATGGTAGGACCACGTTGGAATATATTAATAATTAGAAAGATCAATTTGATACTTTATAAAGTACAGAGAGTGTAACTAAAATTAGATTAAAACTAAAGGGATGCTTCTATAATTTATCCTAAATTTAAACATATCTTTTGGAGAAGGTAGGAGACCAATGAACGAAGGTAGAGTTGGTGGACTATGGTAGTAGATTAGAGAAAAAATACTTAAAATCTCATCAAAAAGAATAATTTTTTAGAGGTGACACTATTCCATCCCATCGGGTATTTGATCTAATCCGAGACTAACGGGATGGATTCTATCCAACCTATAGTGGATCCAGGATGACTTCGGATAATGGTAAAACCTACTTTGCATCAGACATATATTTCTTTACAAATCCCCTCTTTGAGGCAAAAAAATTTATTTTTATACAAAAAAATATTGTAGGTTTACCAACCTACTCCATCTAACTATATCCACCCCATCTAACCCTGAGACTCTACCTACCCTACCTTGGCTTGAGGTAAGTGCTGAGATAGGTATAGATAATGACCTACCCAATCTATTGGCTTCCCTAATTTCTTTTAGGATTTATAATGCCTCTCTAATCCTTAAACTAATTAAATAGGAGTGAGTATGGAGGAAATATGCCATTGATAGTTTTGATAGGGAAGGAGAGGAGAGAAGAGGATGGAACTAGTACAAAGGGGAAAAGAGAAGAGGAGGAATAGGTCATGGGTTTTCTCGATGGTGGGGTAATAGAGAGTTGAAAAGAGAAGAGGAGAGGATAGGATAGGATGCTGGCCATGGGAGAGCAAAGAGAAGAGGAGGAAGGGAAGGAAAAAAATCCTCTGCTCTTGATTTGAGATTTTTTTTTATCATAATTTCAAGTATGATATAAATCTCTTATCCATGCTAACACTATCCATGGTGGCTACATGTCTGTTCCAATTTTTCATGCTAATATTAGCATGTAGAAAAAGTGTAGGTGACCATATTCGAGTGATGTATAACTAGACATATTCTTAAGTAGAAATTATGTTGTCCACAAATAGCACCCAAGAGGAGGGGGGGGTGAATTGGGTTTTTTTTAAATTTTATCTAAATTTACTTTCTAAATAATATGTGCTTCAATTTATGCTATCTTTAGTGATTGTGGAATATAAGCAATGGTGTAGCAGTGGAATTAATATAACAAAATCAAAGTATGAAAGTAAAGCAATAATTAAAAGCATACAAAGTATGCAAAAGGATAGAATAAGAAGTATAATACAAACACACCATAATTTATAGTGGTTTGGTGCAACCTATACCTACGTTCACTTCTCAAGCTTTTCTTAAGATTTTCACTATAATTCTTCCTTGATTATAGTGTATTTATTTTTTCAAACTCATAAACAAATCTAATTGATTTTTATAGGAGCATCAATTAAAATCTTATACCATTCATTTTTTGGATTCACTAACAATCTAGTTGATTTTTTGGACCAATCAATCAAAACCTAACAAGTCCAATTCTGGGCTTAGATAGGCCTAATCTTCAAGTTTCTTTTTTCCAAAGAAACTTGAAAAGAAACAAAAATACAATAGATGAATTTCAATATAATATAAAAAAATAAAATTTTAAACTCTTTGAAGTCCGAAGAAAAGTTTGAATGATCATCTCTTTTGAAGCTTGAACACTCTTTTTTAGGCTTAAGATAATGCTTAAAAAGTTATAGAAGATAGCTCTTGAATGCTTTCTAAAATCACTACATAATCTCTCTCTTTTTTCTTTTTTTGATGTGTAATAAAATTTCTTTTATTTAAAAATAATTTTTCTCTTAATCTTTCTTAATCTTACTTTCAAATTGATTCTCCATCTTTAAATACCCTTAAAGATAGTTGAAGAATGAGTTTTAGTCATTGAAAGTTCTAAAATAGCCATTAGAGATAAAAAAAAAGAGCCATTGGATAGGTTGCAGAAACTAGCCGTTAAAAGCTGTCAGTGCATTTAGAGATTTCTCTATTTTTATGGAGATGTCTCGCTGCAACTTCGAGATGACTCAAAAATTTCAAAGTCATCTCGGTCTCAAAACATAGAAACAAGATTTCTATTTTCTGAGATAGAGATGACTCGAGCTAATTTTGAGTCCTCTTTATCTCGTGCTAAACAGCTTGGAGATGACTAAATTTTCTAGAGATGGCTTTAAATTTTTTAAAGATGACTCTAAACTTTTTGAAAATGACTCAACTAAGTCTTGAACTCAAAAATTTCTTCTTTGAAGATCTTGACTTAGAGAATTTGTGAAGATCTTTTCCAATAAATATTTCTTTAATTTTAACACCCAGAAAGACCTACATATATTCTTGAAATACATGATTAGATACATAATATACTCAAAGTTTGATAATCATTAAAATCAATCATGGAGTCAATAATTTTTTTTTTTGATGATGGCAAAATCTTTGAGTATATGCTAAAAAAATTAATGTGAATCTAGATAAGAATAATGAATTAAACTTTATGAAAATTCTTAATGAGCCTTTAATTTATTGCACATCATTAGTACGTACATATTTTATATACTCATATCAAAATGATATTTTAATTCAAATCAATGAGTACCAAGATTTCAAGCATTAACAATTTGAATTTCTTAAGCATCAATCCTTTAAGCATATACTTAACATACTTCTTCTCTTTTTTGACAATATCAAAAAGCTCATGAAAAAAAAACAAGAAATAATCATCAAAATCAATAATATGAATGTATCAAAGTAAGAGATGTATCAAGTTTAGAAAATTAATTTAAATAAATTATTTTTCTTTTAAAAATTTATCATTTAACTCAAAATAAGTTTAAAATATTTATTTTAATTTTAAAAATTAGCTTGAATTTAAATATCAAAGTTTCTTCCTCTTTTTGAACAAATATGATCTTTTTAATCAAATTTTTAAATATATATTTTTAAGCTTTAAGAGAAATAGAGCTTTTCAAAAGATTTGAATATGAAATCAAGCATAATATGTACTTTAATATTTAATATTTTTTTAAAAAAATTAGTCAATTAAGTTTGAAAAAGATATATATTGAGTAAAATAAAATAAATAGTATCAAAGCAAATGATAGTCATATTTTTAAATTTATTACTTTGAGTAAAGAATTGCTTCAAAATAAATAATTCATAAGGATTTTGTAATGCACATAAAAAATTTAGTATCAAATTCAAATTTTTAAGTAAGTTTCAATATTAAGTTTAAAAATTTATTTTTTGAAGTAAGAATATATTTTTAAATTTAATTTAACTCCAACTAATTATCCAAAAAAATAGAACAATCAAATCATGTAAATCAAATTGGATAATTATATGAAAGCTTAATTTAAGAAGATCATAAAATAATTGATTGAGAATTTAAGATCAAAATTTATTTGTCTCAATGCAAATTAATCAAAATTTTCAATCAAATCAAGATTAAAAAGCATTTCTTCCCTTATTTTGGAGATACCAAGCATTCATTTTTCTTTCAATATTTTAATAACATTATCTCTTCCTAATTTTTATAATTATAACTTGATTATTTTATCTTTCAACTTTTTTTTTCTCTTTTTCTTTCAAATCAAATACATTTAACATGAATTTAATCACTAAATTCAAATTTTCTAAATTTAAAAGCTATTTTTAATTTTAAAGGCCTTTTCAATTAAATAATTTTTTTTTCTTTAATATTTTCTCCTCCTTACTTTAGCAAACAAAGTTATTTCTTTAAAAATTTTTCTTGATACCAATTAAACTAAAATTTAGACTAAATCATGATTTTCTTAATAGTTCAATATCAGTTAAAGATCAATTTGCAAATTCAACTTGATACCAATGATTGTAGTTTTGAATTGATAAAAATTAATTGATTTAAATTAAATAATTTTAAAAATTTGGAATGACAAATTAATTTGAATTGATATCAAGAAATCATAAAGAAATTTTTAGTAATTCTTCAAAAAGATCATCTCTTTCTTTTCTTAAGAAATATCGAGCAATTCGATTAAAAAAAGTTATGTATTTTTGAATATATCTCAAATGATATCATATCAAAAAATATAGCTATGTAAACTAGATTTGAAACAAAATTTTTTTTTTTGCCAAAAGATAAATCAGTCAAATACATGGCAAATGGTAAGTTGTTTGATACCAATTAATTAAAACTGAAGTCCTCTTTAAAAGATTAGCTTTAAAAATAAATGACAGCTTCTTTGAAATATTTTGCTTGATATTTAACTTCAAAAGATTCAAGAAGAACATTTTTTATATTTAATTTTCAAATCAATCAATAAATGTTTACAAATTTTTTTTAAAGATAAAAAAAGATAATCAAATCGATGATCAAGAAATATATTCAAGTCAATTTAGGAGATCAAAAAATTAATTAATTGAAGAATTCTAATAATGAAATTAAATAAGATCAAATCAAGAGAAAACTAGATGAAGGCTTTATGAGTTTAGTTCAACTAGGAAGTTGTGAAATCATTAGAAATCAACCTATAATGAAATGCAAATTAATACTTCAAGCACTTAATGACATGAGTATCTTATCTTCAAGTACTTAGATCATGCAATTTTTAGAGAATTTCAATAATTAATTATCTTATGTGAAAAATGTCAAAATTTTATTTAATTTATTATTTTTGCAATCAAAAGGATCCTTATACAATCATGTTTATTTTATTTTAAGTTTTTTTTTTTAAAGTGATAACATGATACGAGGAGTTAGAGAAGCATGCTAAATTTTAAGATAAAACTTATGCTTGTAACAATCAACATAATACATAGATAAGAGTATATAGATTTAGAAATTAAAGTAAAATCAATATATCCAAATATTCAAATCATAGAGTATGATCATTGTAAGTAGTGATAACTCATCAAAATCAATCAAACATACTTTATAATTATAATGGTATAATGAGAGAGATGTTTTTCTTTTACCAAACATCATCATCCATTTTCTCAAGTCCAAGTCATCCATCCATAAGAATTAGCTTTTTTTACTTTATTGGATGCTTGGTACATCTGCAAAATCATTTTCTAATTTTTGATACTCAAGCCATCTTGGGTCCATTGGAGTTAGTGCATATGGTTTCTTTTGGAACCTAAATTTATTTAACCAAAGTATGACCAATTCTTTTAGCATTACATTCAAAAATTTTATGACCAATTTTATTGCATTTAAAGCAAACTATAGAATGATTTTCGGCATAAGTTTTGCTAAACATGTTATTCATAAATTTTTATTTTTTTAATAAATTATAGCCAATTCTAGCTTTATCGAAAATAGCTTTTTGATTGATTAAAATAGATTGAAGCTTTTGAGAGCCAATTATAAACTTGTTAAGCATAGGCTTCAATATTTTAATCTCTTTTCTTAGTTTAGTATTTTTTTTTCTACAAAAGATTTTTTAGATTTCAAAAGCTTCTCCTTTTTTTAACCAAGAATTTTTCAAATTTTATAAAATTTAATTTCTTTTTCTTCAACTAAGATATTTCTTTTCTTCAATAAATTTTCTTTCTCAATCAAAATTTTATTCTTCTTTTCAACCAAAACCAGATTTGATTTTTTAAGTTTTTTTATTTTTCAGTCATAACTTTTCAAATTCAATCATTAAAAGCTTCAAATAATTCATCAAATATGAACTCAGAAGAGTTTTCAGAATTTACCTCATTTTTTATAGCCATGAGGCAAAAATTTACCGCTTCTTCTTCCTCATTCAAGATTGAAGTATCATTATCTTTCTAAATTTCTAGCATAGCTTTTTTCTTAGTCCTTTTGCAATGCTTTTTGAGTAGGTGGCAATCCGTCTTGTAGTGAACCCTCTTGTTACAATTGTAGCAAGTGACATTTTTTCTTTCTTTTCTTTCTTCATTATCATTCTTCTTTAAACTTTTCTTTATGAAAAACTTTTTGAATTTTCTCGAGAGAAACATCATATCCTCATCATCATCTTCACTTTCTTCTTCTTCATCATCTTCCTCTGACTCATCGCTTTCCTCAAATTTGGCTGTAGACTTGAAAGCAATGGTCTTCATCTTAGGCTCCTCTTCTTCCTCCTTTTGAGCAATGTTTAACTCATGTGTCATGAGTGAACCAATTAACTCTTCTAGAGATAGCTTGGTGAGATTCTTAGCTTCTTGAATTACTGTCATCTTTGCTTCCTATTCTTTTAGCAAAGACCTCAACACCTTGCAAACAAGATCATAGTTAGAGTAGGTTTTGCCAAGATCATTTAGAACATTAATAATAGCAGTGAATTTAAAAAATATTTCTAAAATTGACTCATATTTTTTATTTTAAATATTTTGTATTTATGAATAAGCAAGTTGATTTTGGACTCTTTTACTTGACTTGTTTCCTTATGAGTCACTTCCAATCTTTCCTAAATTTTTTTTGCTGATATACAAATAGATATTCTATTAAATTCTTATACATCAAGAGAACAGTAAAGAACATTGATGGCTTTTATATTTAGTTGAGCCATCTTTTTATCATATTCATTCCAATCCTTTTTGGACTTGGGAAGAACAACACCATTTACATTAATTATGGGTGTGTGTAGTCCTCTAGTTATGATCTTCTATAAGTTATAGTCTAGAGCTTGTATAAATATTTTTATTTTAATTTTTTAAAAAAATAATTTATTTCATCAAAAAATGGTAGTCTAGAAGCGGATTGGCCTTCAATAAATGAAACACTACTTGGAGTTGCCATTGATCTTTCATCCTTTGACTGCTAGATCAATAAATAATATTAAAGCATTCGCTCTAATACCAATTGTTGCCCATAGATAGCACCCAAGAGGAGGGGGATGAATTAGATTCTTTTAAAATTTTATCTAAATTTACTTTCTAAATAATATGTGCTTTAATTTATGCTATTTTTAGTGATTATGGAATATAAGTAATGGTGTAGCAGCAGAATTAATATAACAAAACCAAAGTACGAAAGTAAAACAAGAATTAAAAGTATGCAAAGGGATAGAATAAAAAGTACAACATAAATACATAATAATTTATAGTAGTTCGGTGTAATTCGTACCTATATCCACTTCTCAAGCTTTTCTTGAGATTTTTACGATAATCCTTCCTTAATTATAATGTGTTTATTTTTCTAGGCTCACAAACAAACTCAGTTGATTTTTATAAGAGCACCAACCAAAATCTTATACCGTTAGTTTTTTGGATTCACTAAGAACCCAGTTGATTTTTTGGACTAACCAACCAAAATCTAACAAGTCCAATTCCGAGCTTGGATGGGCCTAATCCTCTAGTTTTTTTTTTTCCAAAGTAACTTGAAATGAAATAAAAATACAATAGATGAATTTTAGCATAATATAAAAAATAAAATTTTAAACTCTTTGAAGTCCAAAGAAAAGTTTGAATGATCATCTCTTTTGAAGCTTGAATGCTCTTTTTTGAGACTTGAGAGGATGCTTAAGAAGTTATAGAAGATAACTCTTGAATGTCCTCTGAAATCACTACATAATTCTTCTCTTTTTCTCTCTTTTTGATGTATAATAGAATTTCTCTTATTTGAAAATGATTTCTCTCTTAATTTCTCTTAATCTTGCTTCCAAATTGATTATCTATCTTTAAATATCCTTAAAGATGGTTAAAGAGTGAGTTCTAGCCATTGGAAGCTTTAAAATAGATGAAAAAGAGCCATTGGATATGTTGCAGAAACTAGCAATTAAAAGCTATCAGCGCGTATAGAGATTTCTCTGCTTTTTATAAAGATGTCTCGCTGCAACTTTGAGAAGACTCAAAAATTTTAAAGTCATCTCGGTCTTAGAACACAGAAACAAGATTTCTGTTTCCTGAGATAGAGATGACTTGGGCTAATTTCGAGTTCTTTTTATCTCATGCCAAACAGCTTGGAGATGACTCTAAATTTTCTGAAGATGACTCTACTAATTCTTGAACTCAAAAATTCCTTCTTTGAAAATCTTGACTTAGAGAATTTATGAAAATCTTTTCTAATGAATATTTCTTCAATTTTAACATCTGAAAAGACCTACATATATTCTTGAAATACATGATTAGATACATAATATATACTCAAAATTTGATAATCATCAAAATCAATCAAGGAATTAATAAGTTCTTTGCAAAAAATTGATTTCAAAAATTGACCAAACATTATTGGAAAGTTATTTGAATAGCTATGGTTGTATTTCTGCGCATAAATAGAAATGTGTAAGAATCATTTATGCTTATGTATAAAACAAAATAAGATAAAACTTGTTGGTGTAGAATCTGGTTGATGCTGAATTGAGCTAAAGTTGAGAAAAATGAGGTCGCTGCTAGTGACCTATAAAATAAAGTTCCGTCCGAAGTTAGTGGTGGTGGCTTCGGTAGGATTTTTCGACGATTAAGTCAGCTCTTCTGACCAATAGAAATGGAGTGCTCAGAAAAGAGTTTGGTAGAGTTTTGAAAAGGAGAAGAGAGCTTAAAAAAATATATCTGAAGGATTTTTTTTTACAGACGGAGCCTGTAGCGGATTGATAGTGACAGTCATAGCCGTCTGGTAGTAGGCCACTCAAGGTCTGATGAGGTCTGACATAGAGGAGGGCACCGTCTGTTACGCCATCTCTAGTAGACTGATAGTAATAGCTGCAACCATCTAGTAGTTAGCCGCTCGAAGCCACGTGGAGTTTACTATAGAGAGAGATGTGTTGCTAGATCGAAAGCGACCGTTTGTCGAGATTTAATAGTCGTAGTTCAGAGAAGTAGGCATTGGTTGGTGAAGAACTTTAACATATATCCATTTTAGAGGAGTTCAAACTCTTAAGGAGGATATGATTGAAGGAGGAATCCGATTAAAGGCGAGGTCTGGGAGGAGTTCGGCTTCTGAAGGAGTCCGAAAAGAGTTTGACTTTCGAAGGAGTTCGATTCCTGGAGGAGTCTGACTGGAGGAGATATTTGGAAGGAGTTTGGCTCTTGGGGGAGTCCGAAAGGAGTTCGACTCCTGGAGGAGTCCGACTGGAGGAGATATCTGAAAGAAGTTTGGCACCTGAAGGAGTCCGAAAGAAGTTCGACTTGCGTAGGAGTCCGACTGGTGGAGAGGTTCGAAAGAAGTTTGGCTTCTGTAGACATCCGACTGAAGAAGAGATCTAGAAGGAGTTTGGCTCCTATAGAAATCTGATTGAAGGAGGGGTCCAGAAGGAGTTCGGCTTTTGTAAAAATCCGACTGAAGGAGGAGTCCGAAAGAAGTTCGACTCTCGTAGGAGTCCGACTGATGGAGAGGTCCAAAAAAAGTTTGGCTCCTATAGACATTCGACTGAAGGAGGATTTTGGAAGGAGTTCGACTCCTGTAGAAATCTGACTGAAGGAGGAGTCTGGTTGAAGGAGATGTTTGGGAGGAGTCCAGCTCTTGGAGAAGTTCAATAGGAACTCGACCGTTGGGAGAGTTTGAAAGGGGTTCGGTTGATGGAGGAGTTTGGCTAGAGCTCGATCATTGAGGAGTTTGGCCGACTGAAGGGGTTCGACTGGGGCTCGACCACTGAGGAGTTCGGCCGACTAAAGGAGTTTGGCTAAAGTTTGGCCATTGAAGCTCTTCCATGATTATCGGTTGCATTAGGCTAAGCATCAGGCTAGACTTCGACGGGAGTGGGGTTTATCCCGAACAGGCTCGACCGCTGAGGAGTTCGACCGACTGAAGGAGTTCGACTAAGATTTAGCCATTGATGCTCTTCCATGATTATCGGTTGCATTAAACTAAGCATCAGACTGGACTTCGGCGAGAGTGGGATTTATCCCCAATAATAGTCTCCTCCACTTTCGAGTTCAAAATTCAAAGGAAGGGAGTATGAAAAGACAACTATCAAAGTCCTTTTTTGGGTTCTGCATCCGTTGAAGTTGAAGCCCGGGGGAGATCTTATCTCCAACCGAGATTGACGTTGAAGTGGAAGCTCGGGAGAGATCTTGTTTCTAACTAAGATTGAAGGAGATATTATCTCCTATTGACGTAGACTTTGGATTTCGAAGGAGATCTTATCTCCAACCGAGGTTGAAGGAGATCTTATCTCCTATTGACGTAGACTTTAGAGCTTGGAGGAGATCTTATCTCTAACCGAGGTTGAAGAAGATCTTATCTCTTATTGACGTAGACTTTGGAGGGAGAGATCTTATCTTCAGTCAAGGTTGAAGAGACTTTAGAGCTCGGAGGAGATCTTATCTCCAGCCGAGGTTGAAGAAGATCTTATCTCCTATTAACGTAGACTTTGAAGATCGTGTTGACGTAGACTTTGAAGCTCGGAAGAGATCTTATCTTTAGCCGAGGTTGAATGAGATCTTATCTCCTATTGACGTAGACTTTGAAGCTCCGAGGAGATCTTATCTCCAATCGAGATTGAAGGAGATCTTATCTTCTATTAACGTAGAAGCTTAAGGGAGATCTTATCTCCAACCGAGGTTGAAAGAGATCTTATCTCCTATTGATGTAGACTTTGAAGCTTGGGAAAGATCTTATCTCCAGTCGAAGTTGAAGAAGATCTTATCTCCTATTGACGTAGACTTTGAAGCTTGGAAAAAATCTTATCTCCAACCGAGGTTGAAGAAGATCTTATCTTCTATTAACGTAGAAGCTCGGAGGAGATCTTATCTCCAACCGAGGTTGAAGGAGATCTTATCTCCTATTGACGTAGACTTTGAAGCTCGGGAGAGATCTTATCTCCAACCGAGGTTGAAGAAGATCTTATCTTTTATTAACGTAGACTTTGAAGTTCAGAAGAGATCTTATCTCCAGTCGAGATTGAAGAAGATCTTATCTCCTATTAACATAGAAGCTCAGAAGAGATCTTATCTCCAATCAAGGTTGAAGAAGATCTTATCTCCTTTTGATGTAGACTTTGAAGCTCGAGGGAGATCTTATCTCCAGTCGAGGTTGAAGGAGATCTTATCTCCGTTGATATAGACTTTGAAGCTCGGAAGAGATCTTATCTTCAGTCGAGGTTGAAGAAGATTTTATCTCCTATTGACATAGAAGCTCGGGAGAGATCTTATTTTCAGCCGAGGTTGAAGAAGATCTTATCTCCTGTTGACGTAGATTTTGAAGCTCAGAGGAGATCTTATCTCCAGTCGAGGTTGAAAGAGATCTTATCTCCTGTTGACGTTGACTTTGAAGCTCGAGAGAAATCTTATCTCCAGCCAAGGTTGAAGGCCTTCGACTTGCTCATGTTAGGACAAGATTCTCCTTCTATTCCTAACATAGCCACTATTAATTGCTTCTTCTCTGTCATCACATAGTTTTTGCACCAAGAAACAAAAATATTAAAATGAAGGAGTTTTATTGAAGAAAAATTACTTGTAGTATATCCTCAGATTTTTTGAATTCTAAGGTCGTAGGAGCGTTGTTCCTTCGAGCTCCTTCAGACAATAAGTTCCATGCCGAACGACCTCCTCTACTTCATACGGGCCTTTTCAATTTGGGACAAACTTCTCCTAGCTTTGAGGCTTAGAGATGGCGGCTCGTCAAAGTACCAAGCCCCCCCCCAGAGGTAGTATTAATGATGCTGGGAGGCGGTCAATCTCCTTGTTGTTCCTCTATCATTGGTGGTTCTGGCTACGACAGCGCCCTTAGCCGATCTTCTTCTACTTCAGACTGGCATCTGAGAAATCGACCCAGCCGGCCCCTCCTGATGAGCTCCTCAATTTCATCTTGGAGTTGAATGCATTCTTCAGTATCGTGATCGTGGTCATGATGGTAGAGGCAGTACTTGCTTCGGTTGCATTTGTTTGGAGGAGATCGTAATTCTTTTGGTCTTGGTAGCTGATTCTTAATTTCCATCAGAACTTGAGTTTTAGGAGAATTAAGGAGGGCGTAGTTGTGGAACCTTCCGGGAGGAGAACTTCTTCGCATCTTTCTGTCGGAGCTTCTTTGATGACGAGCTCAAAGAGTTCAGGCTCGCTTGCGCTCGGAGGAAGTCCGTGAGTGCGGCAGAACTTCATTCGACCCTCCATCAGTGGTGGGTCTATTAGACTTGTCCGCCCATCGCTCTCCTATGGCTTCTTCATCCTTCAACTTGAAGATTTTTTCTGCACGAACATATCCCTCGGCTCGAGCTAGCAGATCGACAAAGTTCCTGGGGTACTTTTTCTTTAGGGAGAACAGCAAATTATTCTTCTGAAGACTGCCCTTGAGTGTGGCCATTGTAACAGACTGGTTCAGATTTCGAACCTCCAATGTAGCAGTATTAAATTGAATGACATAAGTCCGAATGGATTCTCCCTCCTTATGCTTGATATTTATCAAAAAATCCGAATCTCGATGCGGACGTCGGCTGCTGATGAAGTGAGCCATGAACTGATGGCTCATCTGATTAAAAGAGAAGATCGTACCTGGCTTCAATGTCGAGTATCAATTTTTTACTATTTCCTTTAAGGTAGATGGAAAAGCTCGGCATAATATGGCATTTGGTGCACCATGAAATAGTATCATGGTCCGGAAGACCTCCAGATGATCAATCAGATTAGAGGTTCCATCATAACTTTCAAATTAAGGGAGCTTGAAGTTCGACAGAATAAGCTCTTGCATAATTTAGAGAGAGAAAGGAGGATCGGTGCAGACGTCGTCATAGCGAGCCGAGATGACATGGCGGAGTTTCTCAATCTGCCGATCCATCTTTCACTATTTGCGATTGAGGACGTCATCTCGATCGTAGATCTTGGATGGCTTTTGGCTACAGATGGGGAAGGTATCCTCCATAGGAGAATCATGATCCGAACATGGATCCTCTGCTCTTTGTTTCTTCTTCTCAGGGGTGATGGGTATGCTAGCCCAAGTACTCTTTCTTGGGACTGATTTTCGACATCCTGATGGTGGATTTCTTGGTAGAGTCACCGTCGGAGGCTGCCGCATGGCCTGCACCATCTCGGTGAGGCCCTAAACCCACTGTATCAGTAGGTTAAATCGCTCTGGATCTACCATGGCTGTCGGTGGAGGTGAAAGTTGAAATACCGATGATGGAGCAAGAATAGATGGATTTAGCTTAGATCTGGCGGCAGAAATGGTAGATCTCCGAGTAGTCACCTTCTTTTTGAGGTATTTCTTGTAAATACTCCAATGAATTATGGGTGGCAGCTTCTGCATCCTTTCAATCAAATTAAAAAAAAAAATGAAATGGGTTGCAACGTCAGCTCTCTCGCTTGATAAGAGAGATGACAGGAAAAAAGAATGAAGCAGAGGCGGAAAGTCGAGGACGTAATGGTAGAGATGACACCAATATGCATGTGTTAGGCACTTCAAGATGAGTTAATTGGGCCCTTGTAAACGGTAGGGTCCAAAGTTAGACAATGTGGCAATGATCTTAGGCTTTGTTAGCCTCTCTGATGCAGTAGGAATGACTTGAATCCCCACTGATCATACATTATTCGTTCAATCATAGATACTAGGTTCGAGTCTTGGTTAGTACATTTCTAATTATTTAGACTTAGATGAGTACAATGCAGCTGGATTCCCCTCTTTTTTCTTCTCTCAAGAAAAATGGGCCCGGAGGTTTGGTTGTTGATGCGGATGCGTCCAACGGCCATTTGGCTATCTTTTCTGATATCTTACATTTACATCTCAGCTATCACCATATTAACTCTAGATAATTTAGTCCATTAGATATTAAACAGAAACATTTTGACCTCCAGCATCTCCATGATTTTGCCTTTGGACATGTTGCCATTTTGGTGCGTATCTTTGGAGCATGTTCTAGGCTATGCGAGTCCTCGAAATCATATAAGGATGAAAAAAATTTTCTACACTGCAGTGTTCGGTAATTAATTGACTCTCGTGCGAGATTTTTTTTTTTTTTTTGGGGCATGACCTTGTGCGAGAGTCAATCACCACGAATACGGTGTAGAAAGTATTTTTCTTTTAGAAATGCGTCATGGGACTTAATTGATATTTCAGGTTAACTTCATTAAAGATGTATGCAGCCAAGCATTGGACTGAGCCTGTTTAGCAAAGAAATCAATACACAACAATTAATCAACAATTTGACATCTACTATATGGAATTAAAAAAAAAATAGAAAACAAAACGAAAAATAGAAGCATAAACATTAAATCTTAGTTGATTCAAGGCACTTGATGATCCCCTATTTCGTGGAGCCTTTCCATGTGATTCTTGCATGGTATACAGCATCACTTCCATTTCTTTTATTTTCAAAAATGAAAGAATAGAAATTATATTTTTATTTTTTTAGTTTTTAAAAATATAAACATGTTTGATATATCCAACTAATCAAACATAGGAATGATGGTGAAGACATTGATAGCTGCAATGGATGTAGCGGTGGCATAGATAATAGATTTAGCGATGGTACGGTAGAAGTAGTGGTATGATTGAGGTGGCGACAATGGTGAAAGCAGTGGTGCCAACAATGTGAAGGCACTAATGATGTAGCAAAGGCTACAATAATAAAGTGGTAGTGTATGGAAACAACAATACGATAATAATAGCAATGATAATGATGGAGCTGGTGGTGGCACCGACTATATTGTAAAGATGGCGAAATGGTAGTAGTAATGCAGCAGCAAACGTAAAGGCAGAAGTAGTAGCAACAATGGCAAAGATAATAACGGCGACAAATGCTATAGCAGTTGTGGTGAAGATGGTGTTGGTGATGATGGTAAAACATAAGTTACTCATTCTTGAAAATATTAAAAGTAAGGATTCCTTACTTTCAATTTTGAAGAAATAATAAATTTATTTGACCAACAAAGAAATAATAAACTTATTTTAAAAATAAAAAATAAAAAATATCAACATATTTTTTATCATGATTTTTGTACTTATTTTTAAAAATAGAAAATATTAAATAAAAGTGATATATATGTGTGTGTGTGTGTGTGTGTGTGTGAGAGTAAAATCACAATTATAATTAAAATCACAATTATTGACAGCTGCCATTTAAAGCTATGCATTTGACTGGATTTTTCGTTCAAGGATCTTGTGTATAACTAAATAACTTTTTTTAAAAAAAATCCACAATATAGCTTCACATATCCTGCCTTACATATCCATGGATATCCTATCATTCGCACATTTCTGGTGGCTTAGTGTTTGATCTTTTTGGGAGAGTAAACTAAGAGAAATGCTTTTGCTAAACGTGAGATCCAGAATGGTGTAAGTTGAATTTCTTCAAGTACATATAATATGTGGTGTGTTGGCTAAATTTTATACTTTTTTCTGGCCTTGTCGTCTCCTCTTCTCTTGTTTTATTTATTAAATGAAATTTGTTAAGTAGCTTGCCATTATTTTGCTGAGAAAGAAAATATTATAGCAGCCAATTTCTTTCAAACAGAAGTAATTATGATCATTATTGTAATTGTTTTTACTAAAACTAGCACCCTAATATCTTATAAACTTAGTATTATGAGGCTAAGTTATTGGTAGAGACAACTTCAGCTAACGTGGCAAATAAATTTAGCCAGGTCGAATCAAATTTGAAAATCTACCGTCAAATTTGTTTGCTAAACAAATTAAAAAAAACAGAACCAAATCTTTTTGTTGAAGAGATAAGGACCACTCCTATAATCTATTTAACAAATAGATTAGATTAACAGTTTAAACATTTTAATTATATCAACTCGATCTAACTATTGGACTAATCAAAATACGAACCTGAACTTAAATCCAGTATATTTAGTAACTAAATAAATAAAATTTAAATAATATTTTTTTTGCAACATACTATAATATCTTCTTTAAGATCTGTGCTGAAAGAGCCCATCAGGATGCTTTGAAATTCGTGCAGTGTAATCTAACGGCTTATGCTGCTGAAAAAAGAAATCATTCTGAAAACTACAGCCAGCCATCGCATCAACTAGCAACCTGCCTCCCGTCGTGGCAAACCTGACCTACAAAGTTTCTCGTTTCTCAACGGAATACGAAACCGAACTTAAATCCAGGTTATTTAGTAACTAAATAAATAAAATTTAAGTAATAAATAATTCCCTTTTTTTGCAACATACTATAATATATGCTTTGAGATCTGTACAGAAAGAGCCATCAGGATGCTTTGAAATTCGTGCAGGCGTAATCTAACGGCTTATGCTGCTGAAGAAAAAAGAAATCGTTCTGAAAACTACAGCCAGCAATCGCATCAAACTGCCTCCCGTCGTGGCAAACCTGGTCAACAAAGTTTCTCGTTTTGAACTCATTTTTTTATGTTCAGACTTTCATCCAAGTCTTTCTTCTCGGACGGAAAATGTTACGCGGTCTGTTGACGGCCAATGCTCCCGAGACCAATGATCTCGTTGGAGCTATCGGCTTCTGGGCTCGCTTGCAGCACCTGCGAGGAAATATCCCCTCTCCTACCGTTTCGCGCGTCGATTTGTCGTTCTTCGCAATCGTCGTCCTCGTTGCTCCTCCCAACACCCTATTGGTGGAGACAACTTTAGCTAACGCGGCAAGTAAATTGGGCCGGGTTGAATCAAATTTGAAAATATGTCGACTACCGTCTAATTTCTTTACTAAACAAATCAAAAATCGCTTACCAAAAAAGAAAAACAAATTTAAAATCCAAAACCGAATCTTTTTATTAAAAAGGTTATCCGACCACTTCTAAAATCTATTTAATAAATAAATTGAATTAAACTAAACATGTTAATCAGTTAAACATTTTAATTATATCAACTCCATCTAACTATTGGACTAAGCAAAATACGAAACTAAATTTGTTGGTGTGAAATCTGGTTGACGCTAGATTTGAAGCTGGAGTCGGAGAAGATAGGGCCGCCGTCGATGACCTGCAAAATAAGTCTCATTTGGAGTCAGGGGTGATGGCTCCAGCAAGACCCTCCGATGATCAAGTCAGCTCTTTCGGCCAACAGAAATGAAGTACTCAATAGAGAAAGTTGCAGAATATCGAGAAGAAGAAGAGAGCTTAGAGAAGAAAGCGTATCTGAAGGGTCTCTTATATAGGCAGAGCCTATAGTGACAGCCATAACTGCCTGGTAGTGGGTTGTTAGGGGCCACGTGGAGTTTGTTACAGAGGATAGAGTCTGTTGTCGTAACGTGCCAGTCCGTTGAGATTTAATAGTCGAAGTTCGAAGGAGTAAGCGTCGGTTGACGATGAATCTTTGAGTTACATCAATACCAGGAGAGCTCGGACTCCTCTTAAGCGGTCTGTGGGTGAGTTGATTCGTGCCGTGTGGAGCCGGGTTCATGCAGAGACCTTCCTGAGCAACTACGGAAAGTTTGGTCGAAAGGAGTTCGGAAGAAGTTCAGCCGTTGGAGGAGTCTGAAAGGAGTTCGACTCCTGAAGGAGTCCGGAAGGAGTTCGACTGCTGAAGAAGCTCGGAAGGAGTTTGCTGGAGAAGTTCGGTCAGTTTTCAAGCCGATCAGACCAGGCCATTTGCTGCCTATGCAACTGCTTCCACTGTTCAAATTCGTCCGAATGAAGTTTGACCATAGGAGGACCGACCGCTTGGAGATAAGGAGTTCGGCCGCTTTGACTGTAAGGGCTCCATCAGATATAATAAAGCATAGAAGCTCATCCGAAATTACTCTAAGATCGAACATTTAGCCGAACTTCGATGGGAATGGATTTATCCCCAACAATGGTCCCCCTACTTCCGAGTTTGAAATTCGAAGGAAGGAAGTACAAATGCGACTGCCAAAGTTCTTTCAACTTCTCGCGCCTATTGGGATGAGGTGTTTTTGGCGTCTTTTGTGCTGGCGCCGAAATCTTTTAAACAAGAACTTTGAAAAAATAATCCTTCATATTTCTAGCTGAAGCTCTGTTCTAGGTATGGTGCAATAAAGGCCCTGTCTGTCGCCACTTTTCTACTATGATGAGTGGGACACGCGGTGCGCATTGATCAGCCGGAGGAGATCTGCAATCATAACTGCCCTGGGCCTCTTCTCGACTATTTAAGGTCTATCTCTTTCTCCGAAATTCATTCTTGCCTAAGTCTCCTTCTTTCCTAAGCCCTTGCCTTCTTCTTGCTTGAGAGTACCGGTTCTTCCCTGCATCTTCTCTAGTTTCTGGTGCTTCTCCATCCGATTGTCGTCGCACCCATCGCTTCTTTGCCCCTCTCAGTCAGCTTAGGTCAGCCTCCTATCATCTATTTTCGATTTTTCTAGTATCTTTTTCTTCTTGGTCTTTAAGTTTCTCTAGTTGGAACTTTTACAATGCATTTTTTCTTGTTTTTCAGGAGTTTTCTTGGGGTTCTGTTTCGATCTGAATGTCTTCCAAAACTTTCCATTTCGTTGGTTCTTGGAGTCTTACCGGACCGTCCATCCTAAACCCTCTACCCCTGACCAAGTTTGAGCCTAAAAATATGTCTCGCCTGTGCTACATTCCAGACACCATCCCATCCATTCTTACTCCAAATGATCTCTCTCTGATTAGAATTCAGTATGGAATTCCATCGGAGTTCAAACTCGAACTCCCCGGGTCAGACGACCGTGCCAGCTCGCCTCCAGCCGGTTGGTTTTATTTGTATTTAGAGGCCTTGCGCACTGGACTCTGACTTCCGCCTCCCCTTTTTGTAATTGCCCTCTTTCATCTTTTAAACATTTCTCTTGCTTCTATTGTGCCAAATTCTTTTTGGTTTATAATCGACTTTCTTTCCCTCTGTCGTCTGGCTGGAGTTCGGCCGACCATCTTATTATTTTGAAATTTCTATACCTTCAAATGCCATCCTTCTGCAAAGAACTGGTGGTACTTCTCCTCTCAGTTTGATAAGAAGGGGTTGCAGAAAGGCGCTCCTTCTTTCATTCATAACTGAAAGGAGAAGTACTTCATCTGATGCCCAATCTGCTACTTGACCTTCCTCCTTGGGGCTTCCTTAGGGAATCCATTTGCTAAGCTCCTAGTTTGGATGGTGCTGACCTCGAGTCTTCTAACAGGCTCAAGGCGTACCGAGCTACCGATCTCTCCCAGCTTTTGAGGGAGCGGATCTTATTCAACCTCGGCTTGAGTCCTCTCGACCCTACTGGTATCAAGCGTACTTGCATGTAGATACATATATATGGATTCTGATGCGTGCTAATTTATAGCTATGGCAAGTGCACCAGTCGATCAAGTAATAAAATGAATGAGTAGAGTATCGTCCCTAGAGGATTGGAAAATAAGTACTGAAAAGCTTTTTCCTATGCTTTATTTAGAAGATCGATTTATGAGAATAAGAAATTAAAGAAAATAAAAAAATAATTAAAGTTTTTAATTAAATAGAGAGAGTGTAAATTATTAGGGTTTTAAACTCAAGAGCAATGGATTACTAAGGCAATCGGTTCACCAACTCAGTCAATACAATATTCAGGTTTTTAGATTAATTTTATTTCATGTGACGGTGGAGTCTCCTAATTTATTCACTACCCTTTGGTCCAGGCATAGCAAAACTATTAATATTTATTAATTATCCTTTGGTCCAGGTGTAATTTAAATAAATATTAATGCATTAGGTTTTGTGAAATCCTCTAATTAAAATACGCTGCATCCAAAGCGCACTAAAATTCCGCATGCATATGAATTCTAATTTGATTCATAATACAAGGTATATAATCAAGAAGCATTAACATAGATGTACTTGGTCCGTAACATCTATGTTCATCAGATCAATTAGAAGATGGCCAGTAATCTAAAAGCATTAAGATCAGATTTATATACTCCTCATGAATAAAATTTAAAAATAAATCATACTGAATATTGCATCAAAAGAGTGGCTACACCATAGCCTTAGTAAAAAATAATTTAGTTCATAATAACAAGTTCAAAAATAGCAAATAAAATAAAAAGCATAGAGAAATTAGATTGTTTGATTGCTGAAATTGATTGTCTGCTGCTTTTGATGTGGAGAACTTGGTGAAGAAGAAGAGGCTCCTTGATCGATGTCTTGATCGTCGAAGAAATCAAAAATTCTTTTTAATTTTCTCACAAATTATTCTTCTCTTTCTACCTCTCTCCTCTCTCTTTCTCTCTTTCTCTCTTTCTCCCCCTCTCTCTCTCTCTCTTTCTCTCTCCATTTCTCTCTTTCCGTCTCTCTCCGATTCCTCTCTTTTTTTTTCTCGACAACATTAGTTTTTTATAGAATAAGAGTTTGATTTCTCCCAAAATCCATCAAAAATTAGGTTTTAGACTCCCAAAATAACTCAAATTAGGATCTGAGTAATTCTGCCCGTTAGATCTTGATCAAACGGTCCAAAAATCACTCAAAAACCTCTTAGAATAATTCAGATCAAGTCAAATTTAATATCAACCGTTGGATCGAATTTGGACCGTCCGATCGTGTTGAAAGAAGCCTTCTGATCTTTAGTTTAACGTTCGGGATGAATCTCAGCCATTGGATCTCGATCGGGAGCTATGCGGATGCCATCCATCAGTGCCTTCTTTTCGGCCGTCCGATCAAGTTTCAATGAATAACGCCCGTTGGATCAGCCAGAATTCCCAAATTGCCCTCCATGGACCATGCGCGAGCCCGGTGTTGCATGGACCGCCGCATTCTTCAGCCAATCAGAGCGCATCTCTTACTGTGAAATTTCCAAAATATCCTTCAGATGGTCCATCGTGCGCCGCGAAAAATGCTGACGTCAGCGTTGCGTCGGTGATTTTTTTTTTTTTTGAAATTCGATTCTGGGCTCGTTTGAAATTTGTTTTGCCTGAAATTTATTTCATCTGAACCAGAAAAATAAGATCTTCACATTGGTAGCCTTCTTTCCTACATAAGATTAATAAAAGTATCAATTTCTAAAGAAATAGATTAATTTATTTTATAATTTAATACTTTTATTAGTATATTTTTACCACTTATCACACCCCCCAACTTAGTCATTGCTAGTCCCTTAGCAATGTTTTATTTAATACCATATTTCAATAAGATTATCCATCACAAAGATAAAATCTAGGATTAAAGGTCAAAAAGTTTAGAAAATACTGCTAACTAAGCATTGAGCTTCAGAAGCAAATTTTTCAGTCAATATAATTAAAAACTTTCTTAGAGTACATCAAAGATCTATAGCACTTGTGTTCGTGATGACTAACTTTAGCATTTCAGTATTAAATTAAAAGAACAAAAGTATCTTCTCTTATCACCTATTTTGGTCAATTTTCTATACATTCTCAATTTTATACTCATGAATTAAGGTAGCTTTCACACTGCCTTTTCTTTTCTTCTTTCTTTCTTTTTTTTTTTTTTTTTTTTTTTTTACTGTGCTGAGCATCCTGGCCTTTCCTTCACCATTTTACGTGAATTTTCACACTTGACCTAGGTGCAGAGACCCAGTTACTAGGCTTTGGGCAATCCACATATACTCTATCTTTTGCACTTTATTTATAGGCAGGTAGCTCTTTCCTTAAATTCAAGTTTTTTTTGATTAGAATGTATATTAATTATCAATTTTTTTTAGTGATAATTGAATCCTCAGTTGGCCTTATAATCAATACCTACTTTGCCTTGTTAGTGTGCATGTGCAATAAAAAGTGCTAATAATCTTTTAATGACCTAAGTAGGCTGCTAAAAGTTGACCAACTAATCTACTTCTTTAACTCATTACATTCATTAGCAAATAATTCTATCTTTTATCACTTATCCAGTTTATCTTGCTCAAGATTTTCTTCTTGACACATGATTTTTTTTTTTATATAATTATTCTATATTAGTCTTAAAGGAGAAAGAAAAATAAAGGATGTGCAATAAAGGATAGGAAGGAATACACCTGATTTGGTTTAGTCTGGTTCTTTGGAGCTTTGAAATTTTGCTTGAGTTCTCATTGATTTTTCTGCAAAATTGAAAATACACACCAGAGCAGTAAAAAGAGCAACAATAAATTACTGAAAAATAAAAGAAAAAAAAATGATCAAAACTAAAAAGAAAAGAAACAACCTATCTAGTAGTTCTGATTTATAGTCTTCAGCTTGACTTTCTTTGAGTTCTAAAGTGGATCAATCCGGTGCCACTTCAATTGGAATACTTTCATGTTTGATCGAGTCCTCTTTCAATTTGACATTGCTCGCTTTTATAGTCTCAAACCTATTTTCTACAGAATTCTCATATAATGGATTGTCAATAATATCAATTAGAAAATAAGTTTGATTATCATCAATATGTTTAGTATCTTTGAAAATATTAAAAGTAACTTGTTCGTCTTGGACTCTAAGAATTAATTTTTCTTGTTGAACATCTATTAAAGCTCCTCCAGTAGCTAAAAAGGGTCTCCCTAAAATAAGGGGTACATCATAATCTTCTTCCATATCAAGAACAATAAAATCAACAGAGAAAATAAACTTGTTTACCTTTACCAAGACATCCTCCACTATACCTCTTGGATATTTAATGGATCTGTCGGCTAATTGAAGAGTAATAGTGGTAGGCTTTGGTTCTCCTAGACCCAGCTTCCTGAAAATAGAAAAAGGCATGAGATTAATGCTTGCTCCTAAATCACATAAAACTTTATCAAAACTACAATCACCAATAATGCAGGGGATAGTAAAACTCCCTGGATCTTTTAGCTTCTGTGGTAATTTATTTTGAAGTATTGCTGAGCATTCTTCATTCAAATTTATTCTCTCATGCTCCTTCAGCTTTTTCTTATTTGTTAAGATTTCTTTGAGAAACTTGGCATACCTGGGCATTTGAGTAATAGCATCTACAAAAGGAATATTAATATGTAAATTCTTTAGAATTTTGAAAAAGTTAGAAAATTTCCTTATCTGGATGCTGTATTTATCTCTCTGGAGAATGGTAGTGGTGGCACGTAGGGCTTCACATTTGGATCAGCAAACCGTATACCTGGAGACCATCCATCTGCTGGTTGTTTTGGTGACTGACGAATTTTGAGTTGATGGTTCCTTATTTGTAGTTGGCTCTTCAGTCTCATTCTTCTGATGTGGCTCCTCCAGCTTTGTACCACTTCTTAGGGTGATAGCATTGACTTGCTCCCTTGGATTTGTCTCCGTATTGCTTGGCAAGGATCCTTGAGGTCTCTCGGAGATTATCTTAGCCATTTGACCTATTTGCATCTCCAAGTTTCGAATTGCTGCTGTTTGGTCCTGCCTAAGTTTGGCTTCCAAATTTTTTATAGTTGCTTCTTGGATTTTGCATAAATTTGACCATCAGCTCTTCCATGTTGGACTTCTTTTTCAGGTACTTGGAATCTCGAGGGTGGCTGTTGTGCTGCATTTTGATTGCTCCATGAGAAATTTGGGTGCTGCCTCCACCCTTGATTGTATGTGTTGGAGTAGGGATTATTTTGTTGCGGCCTGAAAAAATTACCAATATAATTAGCTGTATCAGTTGTTTTAGCAAAAGGATTACCTGTCTGGCAATTGCTCGTATCGTGTCCTCCTCCACACAGGTCACAAGTAATGCTCTGAACATGCATAGCTGTTCCCTTTAAGTTGTTGACTTCGGCTCTAAGGGCTGCAATTTCAGCTAGTAAAGTTGGCACGCAATCTACTCCCTGCACAGCTGCTAGTCTTTTTGGCATCATGCGCTCTGTCTGCCATTGATAGCTATTTGATGCCATCTCATCGATCAGATCGAAGGCTTCTTCCTCCATTTTTTCGATTAATGGTTCCTCCTGCTGCTGCATCAATCATAGAATCGATTAGTAGGAGATAAACCATTATAGAAAGTTTGTACCTGAAGCCATACGGGTAGTTGATGATGTGGACATCTCCTCAGCAGTTTCTTGAAATGCTCCCAAGCCTCATATAGTGTCTCCATGTCCATCTGCATAAAAGAAGTGATATCGTTGCGCATCTTAGCAGTCTTGGAAGGTGGAAAGTACTTGGCTAAGAATTTTTGGGCTAGGACATCCCAAGTTGTGATAGAACCTGCAGGAAGAGAATGAAGCCAATTTTTAGCTTTATCCCGTAAAGAGAAAGGAAATAACCTTAATCTAATAGCATCATCCGACACCCCATTAATTTTAAAAGTATCACAAAGTTCAAGAAAATTAGAAATATGGGCATTCGGATCATCATGCACGTGTCCACTGAATTGGATAGTTGATTGAATCATCTGGATCATCGTCGATTTTATTTCGAAGTTGTTTGCTCGTACAGGCGGTCTCCTGATGCTCGAAGCTGCATCGGCTATAGATGGTGTGATGTAATCATTTAATGGAACGATGTACTGATCGAATAGCTTCATGCTGTCCTTCAGTCGCCATATCCAATCCTAGATTGATGTCGTTAGGATCTTCAGCTGCCATGTTTCTCTCTTGTTGTAGTCTTCTAATAGTTCTTTCAATTTTTGGATCTAAAGGTAGTAAGTTACTATGTCCAGTACGTGTCATGCACTTAAAATTTTTTTTTTTTAATAATAAAAATTAAAAATAAATTTCTAAAGTAAAGCTAGGATCAAAATTTTAATATTATTTTAGACACAATCCCCGGCAAATGGTGCCAAAAACTTGATGCATGCTAATTTATAGCTATGGCAAGTGCACCAGTCGATCAAGTAATAAAGTGAATGAGTAGAGTATCGTCCCTAGAGGATTGGAAAATAAGTACTGAAAAGCTCTTTTCCTATGCTTTATTTAGAAGATCGATTTATGAGAATAAGAAATTAAAAAAAATAAAAAAATAATTAAAAGTTTTTAATTAAATAGAGAGAGTGTAAATTATTAGGGTTTTAAACTCAAGAGCAATGGATTACTAAGGCAATCGGTTCACCAACTCAGTCAATACAATATTCAGATTTTTAGATTAATTTTATTTCATGTGACGGTGGAGTCTCCTAATTTATTCACTACCCTTTGGTCCAGGCATAGCAAAACTATTAATATTTATTAATTATCCTTTGGTCCAGGTGTAATTTAAATAAATATTAATGCATTAGGTTTTGTGAAACCCTCTAATTAAAATACGCTGCACGTCCAAAGCGCACTAAAATTCCCGCATGCATATGAATTCTAATTTGATTCATAATACAAGGTATATAATCAAGAAGCATTAACATAGATGTACTTGGTCCATAACATCTATGTTCATCAGATCAATTAGAAGATGGCCAGTAATCTAAAAGCATTAAGATCAGATTTATATACTCCTCATGAATAAAATTTTAAAAATAAATCATACTGAATATTGCATCAAAAGAGTGGCTATACCTTAGCCTTAGTAAAAAAAAAATTAGATCATAATAACAAGTTTAAAAATAGCAAATAAAATAAAAAATATAAAAAAATTAGACTATTTAATTGCTGAAATTGATTGTCTGCTGCTCTTGATGTGGAGAACTTGGCGAAGAAGAAGAGGCTCCTTGATCAATGTCTTGATCGTCGAAGAAATCAAAAACCCTTTCTAATTTTCTCACAAATTATTCTTCTCTTTCTACCTCTCTCCTCTCTCTTTCTCTTTCTCTTTTTCTCCCTCCCTCTCTCTATTTCTCTCTTTCTGTCTCTCTCTGATTCCTCTCTTTTTTTTCTCAACAACACTGGTTTTTTATAGAATAAGAGTTTGATTTCCCCCAAAATCCATCAAAAATTAGATTTTAGACTCCCAAAATAACTCAAATTAGGATCTAAGTAATTCTGCCCGTTAGATCTTGATCAAATGATCCAAAAATTACTTAAAAACTGCTTAGAATAACCCAGATCAAGTCGGATTTAATATCAGTCGTTGGATCAACCATTGGATCGAATCTAGGCCGTCCGATCGTGTTGAAAGAAGCCTTCTGATCTATTGTTTAACATCGGGATGAATACCAACCGTTGGATCTCGACTGGAAGCTATAGATGCCGTCCATCAGCACCTTCTTTTCGACCGTCCGATCGAATTTTAATGAATACTGCCCGTTGGATCAGCTAGAATTCCCAAATTGCCCTCCGTGGACCATGCGCGAGCCTAGTGTTGCATGGACCGCCGTGTTCTTCAGCCAATCAGAGCGCGCCTCTTGCTGTGAAATTTTCAAAATATCCTTCAGATGGTCCATCGTGCGCCGCGAAAAATGCTGACGTTAGCGTTGCATCGACGATTTATTTTTTTTTTTGTTGAAATTTGATTCTGGGCTCGTTTGAAGTCCGTTTTGCCTAAAATTTATTTCATCTGAACCAGAAAAATAAGATCTTCACATTGGTGGCCTTCTTTCCTACATAAGATTAATAAAAATATTAATTTCTAAAGAAATAGATTAATTTATTTTATAATTTAATACTTTTATTAGTATATTTTTATCACTTATCAGATTCTTATGAAATTTTATGCATACCTTGGCTGATCATGATTTTCCTTTTTTGCAGAAATGGATACCTATGCCGTAGAGAAGCTCACCAAGGGCTTTTACACGTACAAGAAAAGAAAGGGAAAAGCCTCGGGCAAGAGTTCGAAATGGGCGAAGGTCGGCATCTCCAATTCTGCGGCTCCTATTGCCGCCGACGTTGCTTCCAAAGTCCATCTAGGAGACGAGGTCGTCCCGACCGTCCATGCTGACATCATAGTGGGGGAACCTCTTCCCCCCGAGCCTGCGAATCTTCCCTCCGGGGATTGTGTGCCTCATCCCTCTACCGATAAAGAGGAGGAGAGAAAGGGAAAAGCCACCGTCACGATGAAGGCTCGCAAGGAGTGTTTGGACGAGCCTGGTCGGAGCAACAACAAAGACTAGGGTGCGGACCCATTCAATAACCCGAACATCATCCGAGATTTAACTGACAGGTTTGCCCTGCCAGAGGAGGTGGACCGCTCGGCCGACCTTGATCAGAGATAGTTCATCTGAAAGTCTCTCGGAACTATCCTTAGGGTAATCATCTTGTCATATTTCTTTTCCATTTTTTCACCCTTTCTTCCTTCACCTTACAACGATCTATTTATGGCAGTTGGGCCACCACATGCTTACCCACCTCAAGAAGGCGAATCATCTTGAGGCGGAGGTGCTGAAGATCCAGGAAGACCTTTAGGCTAAGATCAATCGCCTTCAAGTGATGGCTGCTGAAGCTGAGTGCCTCGCAGAGGAGAAAACAACGAAAAATGAGAGCCTGTGCAGTGCACTTCGAAAGAAGGAGTTCATCTCTACCGGACTTAAGGCAGTGTTGGCTCTGGAGGAAGAGGAGAAGAAAAAGGCTAGGCTCAAGGTCGCTGAGCTGGAGGCCCAATTAGCGAAGTCCATTTTGGAGGCAATGGCTCGAGCCGTTGAGGAGTTCAAGACCTTCCTTAAAATGAAGGACCTAAATATCACCTTCATCCAGAAGGCGTTCATCAAGGGCTTTGAGCTATGAGAGGGTAGGGTGGCCCGAAGGTTCCCCGAACTTGATCTTGGCTTCCTAGGAGAGAAGGAGGAGGCTGGCGAAGAAGCGGAACCGTCCAACACTGGGGTCGATCTTTCCTCTGGCAAACTTGTTGCGGGGGCATTCGAGCCTGCTCAGGGACCTGAGACAGTCGAGAGCGCTCCGGCTTCGTCTGTCGCCGCCCCTTCCGAGGTTGAAATCCTCGAGTAGTTGTATCTTTTTCTTTTCCTCTTTTTGTCTTGCTTTGTACCTAAGAATTTTTAAGTTAAATGAAAGCAAATTCACTTTTGTCTATACCTCTCTTCTCATTGGTGTTGTGCCATGTGTTATCCATAGTCCTCTCCTCAATCAGGGTTATAATCCGCCGTCTCCAATTGACACCGACCCCTTACCTCAGGGGGTCCCACTAAAGCCTTTAATAAAGAGCTTGAAGAAAGAAATCCACCATTTGAAAAAAAAAATTGAAGAAGATGAAGGACGGCCTTCAAGCTTCGTGGAAGAATGCTTCGAAGGCAACCAAAGAGGTCACTCACCTCCGAAACTTGCACATGAAGGACTCCATGAGTTTTAGCATTCGAAAGGGGAGCTTCGAGAGGAAACTTGCCAAACTCCAGAAGAATGCAAGCAATAAGTCATGGGTGCTGATAGCGAAGATCGGCTCTCTTGAAGTTGATCTTAAAAAGGCAAAGGAAAAGGTCTGTCTTTTGGAAGGAAGTTCGCCGTGGTCCATCGATAAAGTCTAGTATGAATGGGACTGGTTGAAAAAGTTCTTTCAGCTTCAGAAGTAGCTGCATGATGCTGAGGACTGGCATAATAGCTATTGGATAACTTGGGCAGGGAAGATGTCCAGGCTTGAAGATGAGCTGAAGGCTGCTAGAGATGAGGCGAGCTACTTTCAGAGAAAGTTGTATAGCAGTCGGCAAGCTGGTTCGAGCATCGAGTCGGAGGAAATTGCCTCTCTAAGGAGGAGCGTCGGTGAGCTCTCAAAAGCTGTTGGGGTGGAGAAGGCCGAAGTCCAATGGTTGAAGCTCTAGTTGACCTATGAGTATCAAGCTATCAAGGATGCTGAAGCTGAATCCGAAGTCCTAAGAAAGCAACGGCGAGAGCTCAAGGCCAAATTTGAGCACACCAACAGAATGTACATTGAAGGCCTATATAAGAAGAAGGAACTCAACGAGGAGATCTTCAAATTGAAGGAGGCCTTGATGATGACTAGGGCTGATAGTCTGAAGTCTGAAGAACTCAGTCTGCCTTAGGGCTTCACCTCCTTTTCCTCTCCCCCATCCTTTTTTTTATGTGATCAATTTTGTCGACCTTCACCCTGTTTGTAACATACTCAATATATATGCAATGAAATTATACCTTTCTTTGCTATTTTTGCCTTACACTAATTCAATGCTTGTTGGTAGCTTCATTTTCTTTATTTTGCTTTTCTTTGTGTTTTCTTCTAATGAGATGCTCATTGTGGATGCCAAGTTGGGGTCTCTTCTGCGAACTAAGATGGGGTTCAACTTTTTGCATTTGACATAGTCGGATAGTCGTAGAAGGAACATGCGTAAGGATTGTCGATAGGATTTCTTCTTTCCTCTCGTCCTTTGTCAACGATGTCTTGGCTTTTACTCACATTAGGACGAGGTTCTCTTTCCATTCCTAACATGGCTTATGGGGGCACATTTGGATTGTTGACAGGACCTCTTCCTCCATCCCATTTTAAATGGATGAGGACTTCAACTTTACTCACGTTAGGATGAGATTCTCGTCCTATTCCTAATGGGCTATAGGAACATATTAGGACCGTTGATAGGACATCTCTCCTCATCTCATCTTAATTTAATGAGGCCTTCAACTTTGCTCATGTTAGGATGAGATTCTCCTCCTATTCCTAACGAGCTATAAGAACTCGTTAGGGCCGTTGATAGGGCCTCTTTCCTTATCCCATCTTAGTTCAACGAGGCCTTCAACTTTGCTCACGTTAGGACGAGGTTCTCCTTCTATTTCTAATAGACTGTAGGGGCACATTAGGGCCATTGATAGGGCCTCTTCCCTTATTTCATCTTAATTTAATGAGGCCTTTGACTTTGCTCATGTTAGGACGAGGTTCTCGTCCTATTCCTAATAGGCTATAGGGGCACGTTAGGAATGTTGATAGAGCCTCTCCCCTCATCCCATCTTAGTTCAACGAGGCCTTCAACTTTGTTCATGTTAGGATGAGGTTCTATTCCTAACGGGCTACTTTAGGTTGCTTCAGAGAGTTATTAGTCATTACACGATTTTTGCACCAAGAAGTAGTGATGTTAAAATAGAAAAATTTTATTGAAGGAAAGTTATTGGTAATATATTTTCAAGTTTTCTGAATTTCAAGGCCGTGGGAGAGTTGCTCCTCCAAGCTTCTTCAGGCAATAAGTTTCGGATCGGATAACCTCCTCTATTTCATAAGAACCTTCCTAATTTGAAGCAAGCTTTCCTTAATTCTGAGGCTGTGAGACAACCACTCGTTGAAGTACCAAGTCCCTCATTTTGAATATCTTGCCTTTAACTTTTGAATTATAGTAGTGAGCTACCTTTTGCTTGTAGGCTGCCATCTGAGCTTGGGCTTTCTCTCATTTTTCTTCTAACAAGTCGAGGTTAGTCCTGAGGGTTCGATGAGTTTCGTTGCTCATTGAATACCATGACTCATGCTGATGAAAGTTTGAGTTCTATTGGGATGACTGTTTTCATTCCAAAAACCAAGGCAAATGGGGTCTCCCTAGTTGACAATCTTTGGATAGTTCGGTATGCCCAGAGCACATGATAGAGTTAATCTATCCAAGTTCCCTTTGTTCTTTCAAGTCTTGCTTTGATACCTTACAGCAGGGATCTGTTTGTTACTTTGGCTTCTCCATTTACTTATGAGTGGATGACTGATATAAAATGATAGAAGATGTTTAGATCCTCATAGAATTTGGCAAATCTTGCCCCGACAAACTATCGGCCATTATCAGTTATGAGAGTTTGGGGTAGACCGAACCGACAGATGATTGACTTCTAGATGAAATCCTGCACCTTGACTTCAGTAATTTTTGCCAGTGGTTCGACCTCGATCCATTTGGTAAAGTAGTCGATTGCAACTAGGAGTAAGCTTGGAGGTCAGTTGTCTTTGTATGTTTGCATTTCTCTAACAGCAGTGATATTTTTTGACATACTCTATAAAATCGTGGTACAATGTCGGCCAATAGTACTCCTACCGAAGTAGTCTTTGTGACAAGGATCTGGCTCCAACATGACTTCTGTAAATTCCTTCATGCACTTTTCATAATACGAAGTCGGCCTTTGAAGGTCGGAGACATTTCAAGAGCGGTAGAGAATACGATCTTTTATACAGCTTACCTTCATACAGAACATATTGGGAAGTCTGATTTTTGAGTTTTCGAGCTTCTTTCGGATCATAAGGGAGAGCTCCATCCTTGAGGTAGACAACTAGTGGGTCGATCCAGCTTGGTTTGCGCTCTACTTGCATAACAGGCTACGACTCCTCTGAGCTTGGGCACTTTAGGATTTCAAAAAATACTTCTTTAGATAGTTTGGCCGGGGCTGAAGTGGCTAATTTAGAAAAAAGGTCGGCTCTTATATTCTCCACCCTCAGAATCTATCGAATACTGAAACTATTGAAGGCCGGAGTCAAGTTTTTTACTTTCTCAAGATATTTTATCATGCTTTCCTCTTGAGCTTCATAACTATCGCTGACCTGTCCAACTATCAGTTGGAAATTACTGTAGACTTGGAGCTGGTCTGCTTCTAACTCTTTTGCTATTTTTAATCCAGCGATCAAAGCTTTATATTCGGTCCTATTATTAGTTGCAGAAAATTTGAAGCATAGTGCATATTCGGCGATGACTCCCTTGGGGTTAACTAAGACCAACTCTGCACCTGCTCCAGTAGTGTTGGATGAACTATCCACGTACAGGGCCCAAGATCCTTTAAAAAGATCGGCATTCTCTTCGAGGGGGCTCGGCTGCAATCATGAAATGCTGGTTTCATACCATCTAGGCCCGGCTTCATCTGAAATGGTGCATTCTACTATAAAATTTACTAATATCTGAGCTTTGATTGACGGTCAGAGTCGATAATTGATATCAAACTTTGTAAGCTCAATTGTCCATTTTGCGATTCTTCCGAAGGCTTCTGTTCGATGAAAAATTGCTTTAATTGGTTGATCCATGAGGATAGCTATGGTGTGCCCTTTAGCTCTTTCGAACAACAGAAATGGAGTACTCAGTAGAGAAAGTTGAAGAGTATCGAGAAGAAAAAGAGAGCTTAGAGAAGAAAACGTATTTGGAGGGTCTCTTATATAGGCGGAGCCTATAACAAATTGATAGTGACAGCCGTAATCACCTGGTAGTGGGCCATTAAGGTTTACATGGAGTTTGTTATGGAGGGTAGTGTCTGTTGTTGTGATGTGTCAGTCCGTTGATATTTAATAGTCGAAGTTTGGAGGAGTAGGCGTCGATTGATGACGAATCTTTGAGTTACATTGATACCAAGGGAGCTTAGACACTTCTTAAGCGATTTGTGGGTGAGTTGATTCGTGCCGTGTGGAGCCGAGTTCGTGCGGAGATCTTCTTGGGCGACTGCGGAAAGTTTGGCTGGGAAGAATTCGAAAGGAGTTTGACCGTTGGAGGAGTCTAGAAGGAGTTCGGCTGCTGGAGGAGTCTGGAAGGAGTTCAACTATTGGAGAAGCTCGGAAGGAGTCTACTGCTGAAGAAGCTCGGAAGAAGTTTCCTGGAGAAGTTCGGTCAGTTTTCAAGCCAATCAGGCCAGACCATTTGCTGCCTATACAACTGCTTTCACGATTCAAATTCGTCTGAATGAAATTTGACCATAGGAGGACCGACTGCTTGGAGATGAGGAGTTCAGCCGCTTTGACTGTAGGGGGTCCATCGGATATAATAAAGTATAGAAGCTCATCCAAAATCACTCTGAGATTGAACATTTAGTCGGACTTCGGCGAAAATGAATTTATCCCCAACAGAACTTAAATCTAGTTTATTTAGTAACCAAATAAATAAAATTTAAATAATAAATGATCCTTCTTCTTCTGCAACATACTATAATATCTGCTTTGAGTGCTGTATAGGAAGATGAAAAGAAGTTTCTAATCCTCTAGTGATGTTGAGATGACGTACTTATCCATTTGATTCATCCATATCATACGGTGGGAAGGAAGTCCAATCTCAAAATTGACTCCAGAGTTGAACATCCTTCGATGGGGTTTGGAGTGTCGTGATTACATCCAGGGGGATAGCTGTGCCGGATTGCCTTCCCCCCACCTCCACAAACCCCTTAAAAAAATAAAAAAAATGCTTTTAAAATCGTACAGGGTGTGATCCAACGGTTATGATGCTGCCGGGAAAAAACAAAAAAAGTCGTTCTTTCGCGCGCGAGATACTCGCATCGGCGACCAACCTACCTCCCGTCGTGGCAACCGGGCCAACGGAGTTTTTTCGTTTGTCTGTTTTCTATCGTCCGAAACCGAGCTCCTTTTTTTTTTTTTTTTGGCGTAGACTTCCAGAGTGCCTACCCAAGTCTTCCTTTCGGGAGAGAGAATGTTACGTGGTATGTAGACGGCCACTCCTGTCGGAGCTACCGGGCTCAATGAGCTCATTAGAGCCATCTGCGAGGAAATTTCCCCCATCCTACTATTTCGCGCGTCGATTCGGCGTTCTTCGCCATCGTCGTCTTCGTTCCTCCTCTCAAACTTTCGACATCCTTTTTTATTTCTTCGATCTCTTTCCACTCTCCACAAACATCTCCAAGCCATGGTTCTCTTCAGTGTTCTAGCTTTTCTCCAAGTGCTCGTCCTCATCGCCATCGCCTCCGTCAAGGAGGCAAGTCGCCACGGAAGCGACGAGGTAAGCCAATCCTCACTCTCAAATCCATATACCAAAATTTCGGCAGCTCCTTTGCTTTTACTCTTCTTCTTTTCAGGACAACTGCGCCGAAGATGTCGAGAACCAGCTGGGGAAAGAGGCAAAAGCTGAGATAAACCCGACACCCCGGCAGGGCTACAATGGAGTCCATGAGGTAAATTGCTTCTAGTCCCATGCTGTTTATATGGTGCTTTATGTTGGAGCAGAACGCAATAATTGGAACAAAAAAATGCAATAGAAAATAGATAATTTTTCCCCTTGGAGGTGACAACATTAATTAGGGTAAGGCGTCATAATCTTTGAGATGGAGAACACTTTGTTTCAATCTGCAGCCGTGTCAATGAGGATATCATTTGGTGTAGCTTGAAGTCCCATTGCTTCTGCTATGACACGGAGATTTCGGTTGATTAACACCAGTGGAGATGATGATCAATTAAGGAAAGCAGTCGATAAAACTAAAAGGTGCAAGAAAGAAAGCACTTTATCCATGAAGAGGGCTGAAATTTGCGCTTACCCCTCTAGTTGCCATGGTAGAATCTGTTTCTGGGACAATATAAGATTATTGCAATGGTCAGTACCCAATCGATAGAGTTTATGCAGATATAGTGGTTCCAATTTTTGTTTATTTACATGACTTTTTTTTCCTTTACTATCCTATTGATCAGATTTGTTCTTCAAATGAATGGATTATTGAATTTACAAATTCTACCAACTGATCAGAGTATTCATGATATATCAAGAATTACTGAAATATTGATGCTCGTTGTTGTTCCTTGGTAAGGATGATTGACAAATAAGTATCATAAAGCTTATATGAAGGGCTTGATTGTCCTTTTTTTTTTTTTTTTTGGTTCATGAACTCATGCTATTTGTTGCTATTGTAATTTCCATAATACAAAAATGCAACATAAATGCTGATTTGGCATAATTTGCATATGTATATATATCAATTTCTACATAATTTTTTTAAATCAAGAGTGGTTTGTTGCCTTCCTCTCGCAGCACTATCCTTCACAAGCTGAAAACTCTTATGGCAGAAAAGATAAGCATCCCATGGTGAGTCAGTACCATGATGACACTAGAACAATACATTAGATCAAATACTCTGGGTAAATTATAAGTTACTTGTTTGAAGCAGTATGTTCTGAAAAGTAATATACTGACTCAAAGTTATGTATGACAGCAGCCAGATTTATCTACAGCAACTACTGCTAGAGGTGTGCGTGAGCCAGATGAAGATGATAGAGTAACTCATGGGAACTTAGAGTTGGTACAGTAACCTCCCAAATATATAACTTAGATTTCTGCATGTTCTCTTTTATCATAATATTGGCGATATGATTATACTAATATCCTGTGGTGTATAGGTATGACATTCTAGTTGTTGTACAGCACTGTTCTTATGACTGATTTTGTCATGTTATTTGATAGCTAGCTCCAAATGGAGGTTTTCAACTTGTTGTTCCTCTCATCCCACTGGTGATTAATATAACTAAAACAAAAAAGTGCTCCATTTTGTTGCCATTTGTAGCCATGCCAATGAGGATATCATTTCATATAGCTTAAAGTCCCATTCCTACACCGAGATTTCGGTTGATCAACAATAGTGAAGAAGATGATGCTCAATTAAGGAAAGCAGTCAACAAATCTAAATGGTGCAAGAAAGAAAGCACTTTATCCATGAAGAGGGCTGAAATTTTCGCTTACCCCTCTAGTTGTGATGATACAATTTGTTTCTTGGACAATATAAGATTATTGCAATGGTCAATACACAATCAATAGAGTTTATGCAGAGATGGTGGTTCCAATATCTGATTATTTACATGAATTTTTTCCTTTACTAGCCTATTGATCAGATTTGTTCTTCAAATGACCGGATTATTGAATTTACAAATTCTACCAATTGATCCGAGTATTCATGATATATTCAGAATTACTGAAATATTGATGCTCGTTGTTGTTCCTTAGTAAAGATGATTGACAAATAAGTATCATAAAGCTTATATGAAGGGCTTGATTGTCTTTTTTTTTTTTTTTTGTTCGTGAACTTATGCTATTTGTTGCTATTGTAATTTCCATAATCCAAAAATGCAACATAAATGCTGATTTGGCATAATTTGCATATGTGTATATATCAATTTCTACATAGTTTTTTAAATCAAGATTGGTTTGTTGCCTTCCTCTAGCAGCGCTGTCCTTCACAAGTTGAAAACTCCTGTGGTAGAAAAGATAAGCATCCCATGGTGAATCATGACCATGATGACACCGGGAACAACACATTAGATCAAATACTTGTTAGGATATCAACTCATTTTGATACCAATTGTTGTGGAAATCTGGTTAGGATACCATAACCACAAGACCTTCTCGATACCACTTGCATTGCACTCGATCATACGTAGATACCACAAGAGAAAAAAAAGAATACAAGACAAGAGAGCACACAATCAAGTATACATGGATTAGACCAAGGTCTATCTCCACGAGGCATGCAAGCTTCACTATGAGAGAAAGAGAACCAAACAATACAAGAGAAACTTATCACTCAATCTTTGTATAAGAGTCTTTCAATTACAGTCCTACAGCTCAAATTATAAGAATTTTCTTCAAGAGGGACAATAGGTGTTGATGTGCGAAGGCCTATGAAACATCGACTTGTAGGTGTTGTGGCATGGCCAACCCTACAGCTCAAATTACAAGAATTTCCTTCAAGAGGGACAATAGGTGTTGATGTGCGGAGGCCTATGAAACATCGACCTATAGGTGTTGTGGCATGGCCAACCCCACAGCTCAAATTACAAATTAGCTCAAATGCTGATTTGGCATAATTTACATATTATTGGGGATAAACCCCACTCTCGCCGAAGTCCAGTCTGATGCTTAGCCGCAACTGGTAATCACGGAAGAGCTTCGATAAGAAATTTTTCCTCCAGCGGCCAAACGTTTTCAGTAGCTGAACTCCTCTAGCGGTTGAACCCCAATCGAACTCCTTCAACGGTCGAACTTCTTTTGGACTTCAACCAAACTACTCCCAGGCTTCTCCATCAGTCGGGCCCCTCCAGCGGTCGAACTTCTTCTAGATTTCTCCAGCAGTTGGATTCCTCCAAGAGCCGAACTCCTTCTAGACATCTCCTTCAGTCGGATTCCTACAGGAGCTGAACTCCTTCTGAATTCCTCTAGCAGTCGAATTTCTTCAGGAGTCGAACTCCTTCCGTACTTCTCCTTCAGTCGGATTCCTACAGGAGCCGAACTCCTTTCGAACTTCTCCTTCAGTCGAATTTCTTAGGAGCCGAACTTCTTTCGAACTCCTCCAGCAGTCGGATTCTTCAGGACCGAACTCTTTTCTAGAATCTCCTTCAGTTGGATTCCTCCAGGAGCCGAACTTCTTCCGGACTTCTTTCAGTCGGATTCCTCCAAACTCCTTCCAGATTCCCAACAGTCGGATTCTCAGGAACCGAACTCCTCCAGCAGTCGGATTCCTCTAGGAGCCGAACTCCTTCCGAATTTCTCCAACAGTCGGATTTCTCAAGCGTCGAACTCCGCGGACATCTCCTTCAGTCGGATTCCTCTAGAGCTGACTCCTAAATTCCTCAGCAGTCGGATTCCTCCAGGAGCCAAACTCCTTTCAGACTTCTCTTCAGTCGGATTCCTCTAGGAGCCAAACTCCTTTCGGATTTTTTCTTCAGTCGGATTCCTCCAGAAGCCGAACTCCTTCCGAATTCCTCCAGCAGTTGGAGCCGAACTCCTTCCGGACTTCTCCTTTAGTCGGATTTCTATAGGAGCCGAACTTCTTCCAAATTTCTCCAGCAGTCGAATTCTTCTAGGAGCCGAACTCCTTCCGAATTCTTCTTCAATCGGATTTCTTCAGAAGCCAAACTTCTTACGGACTTCTCCTTTAGTCGAATTTCAAATGCCTACTTTCTTCGGACGATTATGATTGTCATTTATCAGTCTACTACAGGCAATCCCACTATCGGACGGTTACGACTATCATTATCAGTCTATTACGAGCGACACCTTTCTCCATAATACATTTTACGTGGCCCAGAGCGGCCCACTACCGGACAATTACAATAAGCTCCGTCTATAAAAAAGGACCCTCCAGATACGTTTTCTCTAAGTTCTCTTCTTCTTCCCAAAATTCTGCCGAATTCATATCCGAGCACTCCATTTTTGTTGACCAGAAGAGCTGACTTGATCATCGGAGGATCCTACCGGAGCCACTACCACCGATTTCGAATGGGACTTTATTTTGTAGGCCTCGACGGCGACCTCATCTTTTCCAACTCCAGCTCGATCCGACGTCAATCAGATTCTGCACCAATAGGATTGGTGCTAGAGGAAGGACCCTCTGTTGCTGAGATTTTCTTGATTTTAAAGGAGTGCTCAGCAGTCTTCTTCTTCTCTCGAATTTTTTTCGAAAAAAAAATAAAAATGCCTCTTAAGAAAGCTTCGACTTGACGATCAACGGCCTCTGCAGCCAGATCCCGTCTAGATCAATCCATTCCCACTCCAGCTCTGGTAACTCAAGCTCCACCTACAAGCATGGTGGATGGGGAGTAGTTCAACCTGCTGGTCCAGCAGGTTCGCGGTCTCACGGAAGCGATGCAGGCCATACATCGACAGACTCTGACATCAATTCAATTGGAGCAGGCTCTTCCGAAGTTTCATGATCTGGTTGGGGGACGGTTGGCTCGGGCTAGCCAACCGGTGACCTTCAAAAAGAAAAAACAGAGGGTGGAGAGCCATTGCTCGGACCATGATTCAACCTCGGGTGAAGCTTTGCTCCCGTTCCATCAGAAAACTCTAGAGATCAACGATCATAAAAATTTTCTGAATCAAAGGCTCTAGAAAATAAGCCGACGGATTAAAGAACTCTGCCATGTCGCCCTGGCTCCCTATGACGATGTCTGCATCGATCCTCCTTTCTCTCCCCGAATTATGCAAGAGCTCATTCCGCCAAACTTCAAGCTTTCCCAACTTGAAAGCTACGACGGAACTTCTGATCTGGTCGATCACCTGAAGGCCTTCCGAACCATGATGCTGCTCCACGGTGCGCCAGACGCCATTTTGTATCGGACTTTTTCGTCCATCCTCAAGGGAGCCGTCAAGAATTGGTACTCAGCTCTTAAGTCGGATACCATCTTTTCCTTTGATTAGATGAGCCATCAGTTTGCGGCTTATTTCATTAGCAACCGACATCCTCACCGAGGTTTGGATTCTCTAATGAACATCAAGCAGAAGGAGGGAGAATTCATCTGGGCTTATGTCATCCGATTTAATGCTACTGCATTGGAGGTCCGGAACCTGGATCAGTCAGTTGCAATGGCCGCATTCAAGGGCGGCCTTCAGAAGAATGATTTGTTGTTCTTCTTGGAAAAAAAAGTATCCCAGGGACTTTGCCGATATGCTGGCTCGGGTTGAAGGTTATGCCCAAGCTGAAGAGGCCTTCAAGGCCAAGGACAATGAAGCCATTGGAGAGTGGCGAATTGGCGAGCCGGACAGGCCTGATAAGAGTGCGATGTTGTCGTTAAGACATCGTATTTATCAGTTTAATCCAACTTCTTAAAAATACGTAGATAGCAGTGAGTCGGGTCAAATCCATAGGGAAGATAGTATTTTTAGATTTGAAATCTTTGATTTTTGAAAAGAAAAAGAAAAGAAAAGAGTTTTGAAATTAAAAGTGAAGTCGGAAAATAAAAAGTGAAAATTAAAAGATGCAGAAATTTAAACTTTGTACTAAGATCTATTAGTTAGATCTTAGCATCTATTTGCAATAAAATAAAAAGCAATGATTAAAGTACAGAAATTAAATTGCAACAAAAATAAAGAGCTAAAATTAAAGTACAAAAAATAAAATTTTTATTAATTAAAATTTTAAAATTTAAATACATGAAATTTAAAAAAAATAAAATAAAATAAAATAGCCCGATCTCTGATCTTGGATCGACATTAGCAGAAAGATGGTGTAGAAGCCCAGCTCTTCTTCTCGGCACTCGTTATTTTTCGTTATTTTGAAGCAGCCTTTAATTCAAAGCTTGGCTTCATCTTGTACCAAAGCTTTCCTCTAATCAGATCTATCGATTTCTAGAGGCCTGGGGTCTTTTTTATAAAGCTAGGAGGGCTGAAGAGTTTTCTTCTAGGCAATGTGGGACTAAGAAGCTCTTTGATCATCAAAATATGGAGAAATCTGAGTGAAAATTGGATTAAAAGGAGTCCTGGTTGAATTCTACTGCTCTAGATGAAATCTGACCGTTCAATAAGAATCCAACGACCAAAAATCATCAAAATCGGATGCGTATCGACCTAGATCAGGTCGGATTAAATTCTGGCCGTTGATCGTGCATTGATGGAGAAAATCTGGTCGCTAATCGCGCATCGGGAGTTCTGATCACCGTCGGAAGCGTTCTGGACCGTCGGATCATCCTTTGGATCGAGCGCCGCTGGTGGATGGCGATCTGCGTGAAGCCTGAAGTAGAAAATTTTCTCCATCATCCGATCTTGACCGCAAGCTACTACAACCGTCCAATTGCGCAATTACTATTCCTATAGACCGCGTGGACTGGCTACACCGTACACCGTAATGAATCAGCGTCTTCTATCATCAAGTGAAAAGTCCAAAATGCCTTGTGAGCTGCGATAGATTTTCTGTAAATTCTTTAAGAATCTAGGTCCACCATGTGTCGCTCCGTGAGTCGCCGATTTTTGCTAAGCTGGCGGTCCACGCCTGGATCATGGACCGGCTGACGGCTTCCACGGTTGAGTTGACTTGCATAGCTGGCTTGGCACGCTGGCTTCGTTGACTTGGCTCGGCGCATTTAGACGCGCCGGCTGATATGGCGCGGCAACTTGAGTCGGCTAAGTCGTATGTTATTTTATTTAATTTTTATTTATTTTATTTCTTTAGAAATTCATATCTTTTTCGTTTTAGCTCCATTTTGCTCGAAACTTATTTCGTTGTGATCAAAAAAATGAGCTCTTTTATTGATAATAAAATTTTATTTTTTAATTTTTATTATTTTTTAATTAGTTTTTTAATTAATAAAAATATTAATTTTTTAAAAATTATACATAAATTGATCATTAATTTTTAAAAATTAATATAAATTAATTGATAAATTAATACTTTTATTGGCAAATTTATGGTACTTATCATACCCCCAACCTAAGCTTTGCTCGTCCTCGAGTAAAGAAAGAATTTAATTTTAAATATCTTTTAACTTTAGAGTTTCGAATTTTAGCTAAGTAGTTTTCAAAATGGCCATTGATATTTAGTAGAGCTTAAGTGAGATATATCATTGGGGTATTAATATTTATCAATAGAAAAATTAAGTAAAGAACATTAAATTTTTTTGAATATTTTCTAAATTATTTCATCTTTATCTCTGATTTGTCTAAACTTTTATATAGGCAAGTGTATTGCTACTTCCGTCCTTCATTTATTAATTTTTATTTTCACATTGTCCACTTTTTGATGCGAATATCATTGCTTACTTAGGCAACGAGACTCGATTACTCGGTGGGAAACCAATATTTTTTTTTTAATTTTTAATGTTGTACCACTATTGAGTGTCTTAACTTCTTAAGCTTTCTATTTGATCTATATAGCGAGTCTTGGGCCAATGACTCCTAAACCAGTTGACTTTAGGACACTAGGTATAGAATATCCCTCGGACTTACTAGCTCGAATCAAACATGCTACGAGTTAAGACTAGCTTTACAACGAGCTTCTTTGCCCTTTCTACCTTTTGATGCAAAACTCAATGCTTGCTTAGGCAAAAAGGCCCGATTACTCAGTGAGAAGTACTTGGAAACTATTTTATTAAAATAATTTTTTTTATATGAAGAAACGTATAGTTACTCTACACAAGCCCATAAAAAGTAAACTTTTCTTTGATGCTAGTAGAAAAAAATTAGAAATGTTCAAAGGAAAAAATTTTTATGTTATAGACTTAACTCTTTATTGAATTTTCTTAATACTTGATTCATCAATATCTCACAGATTCTCTGATCTATGCATCAATTTTTTTAAAAAAAAATGCTTAGTTTAATTCAATTCTTAAGCATAATCAGGTGTCTAAATACTAAATACTATTTTTTTTGAGAACTTAAAATTTTAAAATTTTAATTTTTCTCCCCTCTAACTTAATCGATATTGTCCTTAATGGAGAAGAAAAAAATAAAAGGTGTAATAAAGAACATGAAAGAATACACCTAACTCAGTAGCACATGCCTTTGAAAATTTAAGATCTCCCTCCAACTTATTCAAATTATCCTAAAAAAAATTAAATAAAAAGATAAATTAAACTAAAGAAAACTAAATATTAGGTTGCCTCCCAATAAGCGCTAAGTTTACTGTCTTCAACCAGACATAATGCAGCTTACTATGCTGTGTCAAATACTGGATTGATAAATTCTAATGGTTTTGGAATGCCAACCTCAGAAAGTTGATTTATAATCTCATTATTGATATATTCATTATTAATTAAGAAAACATAATTTATGACCCCATTCTCAGACCCATGTTTATTAAGAACTTCTCCTATTTGTTCTTCTAAAATACTCATGAATTGAATTTTTGTATTAGGAGTTAAGTTTGATTCATTGGGTGCTGGAAGGGTGACTAAAGGCGGTTTTAATTCTGGAGGTAAATTAATATGACCTTACTTAAACAACTCCATTGACATTTTATTACATGCCTTTTGATTTTTGTAAGAAGAATCGGCTTCTATGGTTGACGAGAATAGAACATTAGGTTTATAAGTCTAAGATAAATCATCTATTCTCTTTTTTCCTATGTCTATCTCATTTAAATTGGAACTAGCATCAGTACTAGTTCTTAGCTCGGGTTCTTCTATGCGGTTAGCTTTAGTACTAATCTGTTCCTCTAGGTGTATCCTATATTGAACTATGGAAGGGCTTATTCCTTTAATGTCTGCCATGCTCCAGTCTATTGCTTCTCGGTTTTCTCTTAAGATCGTTAATAATTCCTCCTCTTAGTTAGGATTCAGGTTTGATGTAATAATTACAGGCAGGGTTTTCTTTGGACCTAAATATACATACTTGAGGTGCTCAGGGAGGGGTTTCAACTCTACTTTGGGTGCCTTTTCTTTTGACGACTCGGGTGATGGTTTAGTCATTTCTATGAGTGGTTCAGTGGGAGGCTTCCTTCTCTGGCCATTTTTATTATCTCCAAGTATTTTATCTAGGTTCTCATATTCATGGGTTGGCCAGATACTAGATTCAAGATCGACTTCCTCATGGCTAATGTCTATGGGTTCATAAATTTCATCTTGGACTACACTTACATTAGCATGCTTGGTAGATTCCTGTTCCAAATTGAAAATATTCAGCTTGATAGTCATGTTTCCAAAAGACAGTTTCATAAGTCCATTCCGATAATTGATTTTAGCATTAGTAGTAGCTAGGAATGGTCTTCCTAAAATCACTGAGATTTGATCTTTAGGATTTGATATTGGCTCGGTCTCCAAAATGACAAAATCAACTGCAAAGATAAAATTTCCAATCTTAATCAAAACATCTTCTACCATTCCCTTAGGGATCCTAAAAGATCGGTCTGCTAATTATAATGTGATTCCTGTTGGCTGAAGCTTTTCCAATCCTAATTGCTAATAAACTGAATAGGGCAAAATATTTACACTAGCCCCTAAATCAAGTAATGCCTTCTCAATGTGGGTTTCTCCTATGACACATAAAATTGTTAGAGACCCTGGGTCCTTGTACTTTATAGGCATATGATTTAACAAATATGAACTCACACTTGCTGCTAAGAAAGCTCTCTTTGGTACATTAGTCATCTTTTTCTTGGTGCAAAGATCTTTTAAGAATTTGGCATAAGTCGGAACTTATTGGATCATGTCTAGTAGAGGAATATTTATTTGAACTTGCTTAAATACCTCTAACATTTTGTCTAAATATTCCGATTGTTTATTAAACCTTAATCGATTCTGAAAAGGAGCTCTAGAGATTGTGGGCATTTGGTTTGGTGCACTATCAGTTTCAGGAGCTTGAGTTTGTAAGGTAGATTATTCATTGGGTGGCTCAACAGACTCAGCACTCAAGTCTTCTCTAGTGTTAGGTGTATTTATCTTATTATCTACTTGTTTTCCTGATCTCAAGGAATGAATAGCATTAACTTGATTAACCTGGTTTCCTTGGAATGGTCTACCATTTTGATTCCTTGGGTTGGGTTCAGGTTGGCTAGGTAGCCTACCTCGTTCACGTTCACTTATGGTAGATGCTAGCTGACTTACTTGAGCGGGCTATAGCCTGAGAATTTGAATTCATAATTTGGCCCGTGGTTTGCATGAAATTGCTTAAGGTGGCATTAGTGTCAGCATTAGATTTGGTTAGGCCTTTTAGATTTTTCTCTAGAAAGCTAAGTTTCTTTTCATTAATATTAAAGCCTGGTGGTGGTGGGGTGTTTATCACAGGATTAGGCCTTGGGTTCTACTGATTGAAACTTGGACCGCCTACATTTGGGTTTTGTGACCATGAAAAATTTGGATGATTCCTCCAACCTGGGTTATAAGTGGGTGCATAGGGATTGTTCAACGGTCTCTGATATGTAGCATTCACTTGTGCACATCCATTATCTAATTGGTTCATTGGGAGGGGACATTCCTCAAGGACATAGTCTGGTGCATTGCACCCGTTGCACATGGGTGCAGATACTTGGTTCATACGGCTGGTCTCTGAAGTTCTAAGGCCTTTAACCTATATATCAAAGTTGCAATTTTGGCTTCGGCAGCTAAGGAGGTTTGAATTTGGTATATTCCACCTCTCGAAGGTGTGGATTTTTCTGGTTCTCTAGTTATTTTCTATTGTAAACTTTTCTCGGCTAGGTCTTCTAGAAATTGCTGGGCTTCATTCGGTTTTTTGTACATAAATTGTCCATGGCACATGGACTCTAGTATTGTTTGGGAATTTGAATCTAACCCTTCATAAATTATTTGGCATAACCTCCAAGTTTCTATTCCATGGTGTGGGCATTGGGTCAAGAGATCTTGAATCGGTCGAAGTATTTCCAAAATGATTCACTAGCTAGTTGATAGAATTGGTTTATTTCATTTTTAATTCTAGCTATTTTATGATGAGGAAAATATTTTTTTAAGAATATTCTCACAAAGCCCTCCCAGGTCGTGATAGATTGATTTGGAAGACTATAAAGCCACTTTTTAGCATTATCCTTAAGGGCAAAATTGATTAATCTCAGTTTGATTTCGTCCTCTGACAATTGTTGTAGTTTCATAGTTGCACAAACCTCTTCAAATTTCCTAATGAATATATATGCATCCTCTATTCCCATGAATTTTGGAAGCATGTTAATGATTTGAGGTTTAATTTCAAAGTTGTTTGCTGTGGGTTAGGGCAACCTGATGCAAAAGGGTTAGATGGAACCAACTGGATAACATAAGTCCTTAAGAGTTTGAGGCTGAGGCTGATTTGCTAAATCCATTGTGGATGTTGAGGTTTGGATCTGAAATAGGAACTAAATCCATTTTGACTGATCGACCTAAAATCCTTCTCCACACGAGTGTTGGAGAATTCACTATATTTTCAATATCCTCAATCTTTTTTTTAAAAAAATTTATTTTATTTTTTTTAAACTCTCTTTTTTAAGTTCTAAGTTAATTCAACATTTTCATACCCTAGGACAACCATGCAACATAACTTCCCGTTATGCCAGGGCAACCTTATGTCAGGGCAATAGAGATTGAAAATACCTAAAGTAAAAATTTTTATTTTCAAATAAGTTTCAAACAAATTAATCCTAACCTAAGATCAGCCTAGACCTAGATAGCTCCTAACTATTCCAAGTCAGCCTTCGAGCACTCCAAGTGTAGGATCGGCCAATCAATCGGCCAGGTAAGTGTAAGGTCGGTGGGAGTCCCCCCGTTGCTTGCCTTAGACACCAATTGTGCTTGGCCAAGTAAGCTAATGGAACCAATTAGAAACCATCTTCCTTCGGACCCAGTCGTCCCTGAACCACTTTCCTAGACACCAGTTAAATTGACTAACCCTAACTTGGTTCAACTCTTAGGGTTCCTTTTTCTATTGAGCTCAAGCTTCTAGGGCTGATATCTAATTGGTTTTAAAATTAAAGGCTTAGGTCAATGCAGGATGTTGGTTGATTGTTTGTGGGCCAAGAAAGGATGATCAAATCCCCACCTTATCTTGTTTAATTGGGTTGTGCCCTTAATTTGGTTTAATATGAATATGCACAAAAAATTTTCAATCAAAGAGTTCTATACAATTTAAACTAGATGTATGCAACTAATTGAATTCTGAAAGGCTTACCTTGCCTCCAGCAATTATCAAAAAATAAAAATAAAATCGATATGATGCATGCTCTAAATAGTTAGGATTTCTAATCTTATTATGGAGCTTTTAATTAGGTTAAAATAAATATTCTTTTTAAATTAATTTGAAAATAAAGTAAATAAATAAATAAATAAATAAATAAAAAGGAAAGAGGACTAGGGTTAGGATTGATCTCACCAAGTGGGATTAGAAGATTCTTTCTTGTCCTAATCTTTTTGTTTTCTTTGTTTTTTTCTACAAAATAAAGAAGAAAAAGTTAGTAAGCAATATTTATAAAAAATTAAAAAAATTAAAATTTTATTAATAATTAATTTATAAAAATAAAATCAAAGAAATCAATAAAAAATAGCATCTAATCCTTCTCCGGCAATGGTGCCAAAAATTTGATAAGAGCGTGATGTTGTCGTTAAGACATCGTGTTTATCAGTTTAATCTGACTTCTTAAAAATACATAAATAGTAGTGAATCGGGTCGAATCCATAGGGAAGGTAGTGCTTTTAGATTTGAAATCTTTGATTTTTGAAAAAAAATAAAAAGAAAAAAGTTTTGAAATCAAAAGTGAAGTCGAAAAATAAAAAGCAAAAATTAAAAGGTGCAGAAATTTAAACTTGGTACTAAGATCTACTAGTTAGATCTTAGCATCTATTTGCAATAAAATAAAAAGCAATAATTAAAGTGCAGAAATTAAATTGTAACAAAAATAAAGAGCTGAAATTAAAGTGCAAAAAATAAAATTTTCATTAATTAAAATTTTAGAATTTAAATACATGGAATTTAGAAAGAAAAAAAAATAAAATAAAATAGCCTGATCTTTGATCTTGGATCGGCATTGGCAGAAAGATGGTGTAGAAGCCCAGCTCTTCTTCTTGACACTTGTTGCTTTAAAGCAGCCTTTAATTCAAAGCCTAGCTTCATCCTGTACCAAAGCTTTCTTCTAATCAGATTTGTCGATTTCTAGAGGCATGGGGTCCTTTTTATAGAGCTAGGAGGGCTGGAGAGTTTTCTTCTGGGCAATGTGGGACTAAGGAGCTCTTTGATCGTTAAAATATGGAGAAATCCGAGTGAAAATTAGATTAAAAGGAGTTCTGATTGAATTCTACTGCTCTGGATGAAATCTGACCATTCAATAGGAATCTAACGGACCAAAAATCATCAAAATCGGATGCGTATCGGCCCAGATCAGGTCGGATTAAATTCTGGCCGTTGATCGCGTGTTAATGGAGAAAATCTGACCGCTGATCGCACGTCGGGAGTCCTGACTGTCAAGAGTGTTCTGGACTGTCGGATCATCCTCTGGATCGAGCACTGCCGTTGGATGGCGATCCATATGAAGCTTGAAGTAGAAAATTTCCTCCACCGTCCGATTTTGACCGTAAACTACTGCAACCGTCCGATCGCGCAATCACTGTCCCATGGACCACGTGGACCGGCTGCACCATACACCGCAATGAATCAGCGTCTCCTGTCGTCGAGTAAAAAATCCAAAATGCCCTGTGAGCCACGATAGATTTTCTATAAATCCTTTAAGGGTCTAGGTCTACCACGTGTCGCTTCGTGATTCACCGGTTTCTGCTGAGCTGGCGGTCCATGCCTGGATCGTGGACCGGCTGACGGTTTCCACGGTTGAGTCAGCTTGCATGGCTGGCTTGGTGCGTTGGCTTCATCGGCTTGGCTTGGCGCATTTGGACACGCTGGCTGATATGGCACGGCAGCTTGAGCCGGCTGAGCCGTATGTTATTTTATTTAATTTTTATTTATTTTATTTCTTTAGAAATTCATATCTTCTTCGTTTTAGCTTTGTTTTGCTCAAAACTTATTTCATTATGATCAAAAAAATGAGCTCTTTCCATTGATAATAAAATTTTATTTTTTAATTAATTTTTAATTAATAAAAATATTATTTTTTAAAAAATTATATATAAATTGATCATTAATTCTTAAAAATTAATATGAATTAATTGATAAATTAATACTTTTATTGGTGAATTTATGGTACTTATCAGCCCGCTAAGAAAGAAAAGCCGAGTGAAGCTCGACCGCACTCCCGAACTTCCTTTGAACATAAGCGAGTCCGAACTCCTCCCCAAGCTCGGAAGCAGGGAAGCCCCGAAAGAAGGGCGTGGTGGGGTTCTCCCCTCCAAAGATTTCACAACTACGCTCCTCTCAATACTTCGAAAACCCAAGTACTGATGGAAATCAGGAAGCAACTGTCGAGATCGGAAAGGATGCGTACTCATCCCGACAAGTGCAATCCTAACAAGTTCTGTCTTTATCATCGTGACCACGGTCACGATACTGAAGAATATATTCAGCTTCAAGATGAGATCGAGGAGCTCATCAGGTGAGGTAGATTCGGTCGATTCCTGCGGTGTTGGCCTGAAGGGCAGGAAGATCGGCTAAGGGCATTGCCACAGCCTGAACCACCAAGAAGGGAGGAACAAGAAGATCGGCCGCCTCTCGGCGTCATCAACACTATCTTTGGAGGACTTCGATGTGAAGAGGCCAACAGATCTGAGGGACTAGTAAAGAGATGGAGAACTGAAGAGCCCATCGCTTTCATCAACGAGGATGCTCAAGGAGTCCAATTCCCGCACAATGACGCGGTTGTAATCTCTTTAAACATTGCCAACTATGATGTACGCCGCATTTTGGTAGATAAATGGAAGCTCGGCTTACGTATTGTTTTATGATGCTTTCTCGAAAATGTCCTTACTCAATAACCACTTGGGACCTATGAACTCCCCGTTGGTAGGCTTCACTGGCGATGCCGTGCCAGTTGAGGGCATAATAACTTTGACTGTGACTGCAGGGCAATGCCTGAAGCTGGTTAAGGTACAGATCGATTTTCTAGTTGTAAAGGCTCCATCTACCTACAACGCTATTCTCGGCCGACCTGGGTTGAACGCGCTCCAAACAGTGGTGTCAACTTATTATCTAAAGGTAAAGTTCCCAAGAAATTGCGGAATTGGAGAGATTAGGGGAGACCAAGCATTGGCGAGATGCTGTTACTTCACTGCCCTGCAGAAAAATGTCCAGCCCGATCTTTGTCCTGTCGAGGGGCTGGATACCCATGACGACCTCACCGAGGAGCGGGGCGAGCCTATGGAGGACCTCATATCTGTGCCCTTAAATGACGGGAATGCGGAGTACACTATACAGATCGGCTCCAACTTGGGGACGAGGTTCGGGAGCAACTCGTCACCTTCCTCAGGAAGAACACAGACGTCTTTGCCTGGGCCCCGGCGGATATGCCAGGAATTGACGCTGAGGTCATAGAACATTGGTTGGCCGTTGATCCTAAGTATCGGCTGGTAAAAGAGAAGATGCGCAATTGTGCCCTGAAGAGGCAGAAAGCAATCGTAGAAGAAGTAGGCAAGCTTCTCAAAGCTGGATTCATCCGAAAAGTTAACTATCTGACCTGGATCTCAAATATGGTCCTCATCAAAAAGGCAAACAACAAGTAGAGGATGTGTATAGACTTCAAAAAGTTGAACAAAGCCTGCTCAAAGGACAGCTATCCTTTTCCCAGGATTGATCAACTGGTAGACACAACCTCGGGCCACGAGCTCCTCACCTTCATGGACGCCTTCTTTGACTATAATCAGATACGGATGGCGCCGGAGGACGAGGAGAAAATTGCTTTTGTTACTGACCGTAGTCTTTACTATTATAGGGTTATGCCTTTTAGACTCGAGAATGCAGGGGCAACGTACCAGCACCTGATTAACAAGATCTTCAAGGAGCAGATCGGCCGCAACATGGAGGTGTATGTGGATGACATGCTCGTCAAAAGCCGAGCTTCTATAAACCACCTCACTGATCTTGAAGAGACCTTCAGTGCACTCAAGAAGCACAAGATGAAGCTGAACCCAACCAAGTACGCCTTTGGTGTGACCTCAGGGAAGTTTTTGGGGTTTATGGTATCAAGGCACGGGATTGAAGTAAATCCAGAGAAAATCCAAGCTATTCAGGAGATGACTGCTCCAAGAACAATCAAAGAAGTTCAACGCTTGACTGAAAAAGTGGCGTCCCTAAATCATTTCGTCTCGAGATCGGTCGAGCGATGCATGCTTTTCTTCCAAGTTCTCAAGCAATCAAAGAACTTCTGCTGGACGACGGAGTGCCAACGGACATTTAAGGAGCTCAAAAACTACCTCGGCTCACCCCCACTGCTGGCAAAGTCCGAACCTGGAGAAGAATTGTTCTTGTACCTAGCAGTCTTCCCGGTGGCCTTGGTAGCAGTCCTGGTCAAGGAGGAAGTGAAGATGCAGCGACTGGTCTACTACATAAATCGAGTCCTGAGAGATGTAGAGACTAGGTACTCTAAGCTGGAGAAATTGACCTACTCTCTTCTAATCACTGTTAGAAGACTCCGACCTTACTTTCAGGGGCACACCATAACGGTCCTCATGGATCAACCAATAAAAGCAGTCCTTCATTGAACGGATGCTTTCGGAAGAATCGCAAAATGGACGATCGAGCTCGCGGAGTTCGACATCAATTATCAACCCAGGCCATCGATCAAAGTTCAGATATTGGCAGATTTTGTAGTAGAATGTACCATTCTAGATGATGCCGAGCTTGAACAGAATGAGATCGACGCTCTATTATCGCAACCGAGCCCCCCTCGAAGAGAGTGCCGACCTTCTTGAAGATTTTTGGGCCCTGTACGTGGATGGTTCATCCAACTCCGCTGGAGCAGGTGCGGGATTAGCCTTAGTCAGCCCCAAGGGAGTCATCGTCGAGTATGCGCTACGCTTCGAATTCCCTAAAACTAATAATGGGGCCGAATATAAAGCGTCGATCGTCGGGTTAAAAATAGCAAGAGAGTTAAAAGTAGATCGATTTCAAGTCTACAGTAATTTTCAATTAGTGGTCGGCTAAGTTAGTGGCAACTATGAAGCGCGGGAGAAAAGTATGATGAAATACCTTGAGAAAGTAAAGAATTTGACTCCGGCCTTCGGCAGTTTTGGCATTCGACAGATTTTGAGGAAAGAAAATACAAGAGCCGACCTCCTCTCTAAATTGGCCACTTCAGCCCCAGTCGAACTGTCTAAAGAAGTATTTTTCGAAATTCTAAAATACCCAAGCTTGAAGGAATCATAGTTCATTATGCAGATGGAGTTCGAGCCGAGCTGGATCGATCCGTTACTCCTAGGAGCTGAACTCCTTTCGAATTTCTTCAGCAGTCGGATTCCTCAAGGAGCCAAACTTCTTCCGAACTTTTTCTTCAGTCGGATTTCTATAGGAGTCAAACTCCTTTCGGATTTTTTCTTCAGTCGGATTCCTCCAAAAGTCGAACTCCTTTCGAATTCTTCCAGCAGTCGGATTCCTCCAGGAGCCGAACTCCTTTCGGACTTCTCCTTCAGTCGGATTCCTATAGGAGCCGAACTCCTTCCGGATTCTTTCAGTAGTCGGATTCCTCTAAGAGCCGAACTCCTTTCGAATTTTTTCTTCAGTCGGATTCCTCCAAGAGCCGAACTCCTTCCAGATTCCTCCAGCAGTCGGATTCCTCCAAGAGCCGAACTCTTTACAGACTTCTCCTTCAGTCGGATTTCGAATGCCTACTTCCTCCGAATGGTTACGACTGTCATTTATCAGTCTGCTACAGGCAACCCCACTACCGGATGGTTACGACTGTCATTATCAGTCTATTACGAGCGACACCTCTCTCCATAATAAATTTTACGTGGCCCAGAGCGGCCCACTATCGGACGGTTACAACAAGCCCGTCTATAAAAAGGAACCCTCCAGATATGTTTTCTCTAAGCTCTTTTCTCCTTCCCAAAACTCTGCCGAATTCATATCCGAGCACTCTATTTCTGTTGGCCAGAAGAGCTGACTTAATCGTCGGAGGATCCTGCCGGAGCCACCACCACCAACTTCGGACGGGACTTTATTTTGCAGATCACCGGTGGCGACCTCATCTTCCCCAACTCCAGCTCGATCCGACGTCAACCAGATTCTGCACCAACACATATGTATATATATCAATTTCTACATAATTTTTTTAAATCAAGAGTGGTTTGTTGCCTTCCTCTCGCAGCACTGTCCTTCACAAGCTGAAAACTCTTGTAGTAGAAAGGATAAGCGTCCCATGGTGAGTCAGTACCATGATGACACTAGAACAATACATTAGATCAAATACTCTGGGTAAATTATAAGTTACTTGTTTAAAGCAGTATGTTCTGAAGAGTAATATACTGACTCAAAGTTATGTATGATAGCAGCCAGAGTTATCTGTAGCAACTACTGCTAGAGGTGTGCGTGAGCCAGATGAAGATGATAGAGTAACTCATGGGAACTTAGAGTTGGAACGGTAACCTCCCAACTCCCAAATATATAACTTAGATTTCTGCATGTTCTCTTTTATCATAATATTGGCGATATGATTATACTAATATCCTGTGGTGTATAGGTATGACATTCTAGTTGTTGTACAGCACTGTTCTTACGACTGATTTTGTCATGTTATTTGATAGCTGGCTCCATATGGAGGTTTTCAACTTGTTGTTCCTCTCATCCCACTGGTGATTAATATAACTAAAACAAAAAAGCGCCCCATTTTGTTGTCATTTGTAGCTGTGCCAATGAGGATATCATTTCATATAGCTTAAAGTCCCATTCCTTTTGTTTTGTCACCGAGATTTTGGTTGATTAACAATAGTGAAGATGATGCTCAATTAAGGAAAGCAGTCAACAAAACTAAGTGGTGCAAGAAAGAAAGCACTTTATCCATGAAGAGGGCTGAAATTTTTGCTTACCCCTCTAGTTGTGATGATACAATTTGTTTCTTGGACAATATAAGATTATTGCAATGGTCAATACACAATCAATAGAGTTTATGCAGAGATGGTGGTTCCAATATCTGATTATTTACATGAATTTTTTCCTTTACTAGCCTATTGATCAGATTTGTTCTTCAAATGACGGGATTATTGAATTTACAAATTCTACCAATTGATCCGAGTATTCATGATATATTCAGAATTACTGAAATATTGATACTCGTTTTTGTTCCTTAGTAAAGATGATTGACAAATAAGTATCATAAAGCTTATATGAAGGGCTTGATTGTCTTTTTTTTTTTCTTTTGTTCATGAACTTATGCTATTTGTTGCTATTGTAATTTCCATAATCCAAAAATGCAACATAAATGCTGATTTGGCATAATTTGCATATGTGTATATATCAATTTCTACATAATTTTTTTAATCAAGACTGGTTTGTTGCCTTCCTCTAGTAGTGCTGTCCTTCACAAGCTGAAAACTCCTGTGGTAGAAAAGATAAGCATCCCATGGTGAGTCAGTACCATGATGACACCGGGAACAACACATTAGATCAAATACTTGTTAGGATATCAACTCATTCTGATACCAATTGTTGTGGAAGTCTGGTCAGGACACCATAACCACAAGACCTTCTCGATACCACTTGCATTGCACTCGATCATACGTGGATACCGCAAGAGAAAGAAAAAAGAATACAAGACAAGAGAGCACACAATCAAGTATACGTGGATTAGACCAAGGTCTATCTCCACGAGGCATGCAAGCTTCACTGTGAGAGAAAGAGAACCAAACAATACAAGAGAAATTTACCACTCAACCCTTGTATAAGAGTCTTTTAATAAGATGCTCCAAAACCCTTATAAAAGCTCTCTAAAATCTATCAAGAAGCCTCTCAGCACCTTCGGGACGTCACCAGCTTTTCAACGCAACAAACGGTTCGTCAATCGGAGTTATATAGGCTCCAGAAACTCAAAAATAATGTTTTAGTAGGAAAACCAGTCTCAAACACATCCGAGATCAATTCTGGACCATCCGATCATGACCGGCTTTCTCCTGAGCTGTCGGATCATGCATAAGCAGTCTCAGATCAGCTTGGATTGCGCCCAGACCATCGGATCAAGATTGGCTCACGTCTGAGCCGTCCGATCGAGACACAGTCCGTGGGAAACCACCAAGAAAGGCCCGGTGGTCCATGTGCACCGTGTGAATCACTTTGGGAAACAGTCCGATCCATGCGCAAAGCGTGGATCGCGTGACACAGCCTGGCATGCCTGCTGGGCCCGTGCATGCCTGGGCCGGGGCGCCCACACGCGCTTGCGCGCTTGGCCGGCCCAGCACCGCCATTCATTGCCGGTCTGGGCAGCGCCGCCATCGGCAGGCACTGCCCATGGGCTCCTCCGACGAGCCTAAGGGTCGGCTATCCCGCTCTGATCTTCTTTCACGCATAATTTCTCTATTTGAACTCCATTTGGGTTGTTCTTGGTCTCGTTGGACTCCGTTTGTAGTCCTGAATCTCGTTCTGAGCTTATTGTAAACCAAATCTCAAGGCATTTTTCTCAATAATACTCTAGGTAAATTATATGTTACTTGTTTAAGGCAGCATGTTCTGAAGAATAATATACTGACTCAAAGTTATGTATGACAGCAGCCAGATTTATTTGCAGCAACCACTGCTACAGGGGCGCATGAGCCAGATGAAGATGATAGAGTAACTCATGGGAACTTAGAGTTGGTACGGTAATCTCCCAAATATATAACTTAGATTTTTGCATGTTCTCTTTTATCATAATATTGGCAATATGATTATACTAATATCCTGTGGTGTATAGGTATGACATTCTAATTATTGTACCGCACTGTTCTTACTACTGATTTTGTCATGTTATTTGATAGCTAGCTCCATATAGAGGTTTTCAGCCCGTTGTTCCTCTCATCCCACTGGCGAGTAATATAACTAAAACAAAAAACGTTCTATATTGTTGCCATCTGCAGCCGTGCCAATGAGGATATCATTTCATATAGCTTAAAGTCCCATTACTTCTGTTATGTCACCGAGATTTCAGTTGATTAACACTAGTGAAGATGATGCTCAATTAAGGAAAGCAGTCAATAAAACTAAATGGTTCAAGAAAGAAAGCACTTTATCCATGAAGAGGGCTGAAACTTTTGCTTACCCCTCTAGTTGCGATGGTGCAATCTGTTTCTTGGACAATATAATATGGTCAATACACAATCAATAGAGTTTATGCAGAGATGGTAGTTCCAATATCTGTTATTTACATGAATTCTTTCCTTTAATAGCCTATTGATCAGATTTGTTCTTCAAATGACTGGATTATTGAATTTACAAATTCTACCAACTGATCAGAGTATTTATGATATATTCAGAATTACTGAAATATTGATGCTCGTTGTTGTTCTTTAGTAAGGATGATTGACAAATAAGTATCATAAAGCTTATATGAAGGGCTTCGTTGTCTTCTTCTTCTTCTTTTTTTTGTTCATGAACTCATGCTATTTGTTGCTATTGTAATTTCCATGATACAAAAATGCAACATAAATGCTGATTTGGCATAATTTGCATATGTATGTATCAATCTCTACATAATTTATTAAATCAAGAGCGGTTTGTTGCCATCCTCTAGCTGCACTGTTCCTCACAAGCTGAAAAGTCCTGTGGCAGAAAAGATGAGCTTCACATGGTGGGTCGGTACCATGATGACACTGGGAACAATGCGTTAGATCGAATACTCCGGGTAAATTATATGATACCTGTTTAAAGCAGTATGTTCTGAAGAGTAATATAATGACTCAAAGTTATGTATAACAGCAGCCAGATTTATCTGCAGCAACCACTGGTAGAGGTGCACATGAGCCAGCTGAAGATGGTAGAGTACCTCATAGGAACTCAGAGTTGGTACGATAACTTCCCAAATATATAACTTAGATTTCTGCATGTTCTCTTTTATGATAATCTTGGTGATATGATTAAGCTAATATCCTGTGGTGTATAAGTATGATATTTGTACAGCACTGTTCTTACTACTGACTTTGTCATGTTATTTAATAGCTAGGTCCATATAGAGGTTTTCAGTCAGTTGTTCCTCTCATCTCACTAGTGTGTAATATAACTAAAACAAAACACCAAGGTTTGCTATTTCGATACCGGACCCTATGCAGATACTATCCTATTACAGTGTTAGCATGCAATTCGGTATGGTACAACAGTGTCAGTATGGGGCAGTACAATGTATCCATATAGTACCGGTATGGTACAGTACATCCCATACTGGAAGGTAAGAGGCAGTGCAGCAAACACTACAAAAAACACTCCATATTGTTGTACCTTTACACTTTTGGTGGAAATATCCATATTACCAGAAAATATGATGTTATTTAAAGGTCATATATGATTTATTTTTGTCTGATTTTTGGTGAAGAGTACCTATGCAAGATCCCCCCACCCTAACCACGGAAGAAAGAAAAAGGAAAGTAACAAGATGAAAAGAAAACGAAATATAGTGGACCATCATAAATGGTGAATCCAGTCTTGTGGGCAACCTTTGCTCGATTCATGACAAACATGAATTTATGTTAAAGGTTCAAGGTTAGACATGACAAAATTGTTTCTAAGGATTCTTGTTTGAAACTGATAATTACATTCATTAAGTGCACCTATGAACTCATAAACTGCCTCTAGTTAAGCTGGCTGAAAATTTATAACCCTTGCAATATGTTAATGACAACGAACTAAAATAATGAATTTTATTAATGTGAACAAAAGTATACCATTTGATACAATATCATTTTGTGAATGAATCAAAAAGTCTCTTCATCTAGGGATTGTTGACCCGTTATTTGTGCTCGGTGTAATAACTTGGATCCCACTCAGACCATCCAGGCCTGGAGCATGTGTTGTGCACCTGCTTGCTGGCATGTGTGCGTGTATGTTATATGTATGTATATGTACATATGATTATGTATGTATGTGTATGAGTACATACATTAGGATGCCTTAAGTTCTTTTGTCCAAGTTCTATCATCTATGTGCAGTATGACAAAGGAAATTATTAATGCTTTTGCATTGCAAGCTTAGAGAACAGTCATATATATGTTGGTACTTCTCATGCTGGCCTTCATGGAGTATTATTGGCTCTTGCAAGAATATTTCAAACACAACCCTTTGGGTTGAAATCCTGTTCATCCATCCTTGCCATATCTTTGCTGGATTCTATCATCCCTCATGAATGACCACCTTGCCTAGCCAAAATTCTCTCCAAACCCAACATACAGAGGTTCCCCTATCTAACCGAAATAGTGCTCGTGGTGGTCCAACAAGCCCCCAAGTACATTACTAAGCAACCTGAACTATTCTGGGTGAGTTCCCTAACCAAAAGTAGCATCCACAGTCATATTATGGTATCAAAGTTGGGTGCCATTACTCTGTCCATACTTGTTCTTTTGTGCCACAACCTATGTTTGTGCTTAGGCCCATGTTTGCACCCATTCTTACACATGCACCTTATAGACTTTGTGCCTTGTATGCCCATGGTCATGTGTTTTGTGCCCTCATGTGCCTAAGTCCTTATTCGCCGTGCTCTCATAGGCATGTCTACTTTTGCTTGTGCCCATGGTTATTTTCATCACCCAATGTTCACTACAAAAAACATGAAATATAACGACTTTATTTTGCCGACGCTAGCAGAAAGCGTCAACAAATTTGAATCACAACTCTCAATTGCCGATGCTTTTTAAAAGCGTCGGGATATCACGACGTTTTAAAGCGTTGGCAAATGGCGACCAAAAAATGCATCGACGGAAGCCATGATGCAAAAGCGTCGGGATAGCATGACGTTTTAAAGCATTGGCAAATGGCGACCATAAAAATGCATCAACGGAAGCCATGACGCCCGCTTTTTAAAAGCGTCGGGATATCACGACGTTTTAAAGCGTTGGCAAACAGAGACCATAAAATGCATCGACGGAAGCCATCGACCCACCCCCCCCCCCCCCCCCGGCTTGGATCCCCCCTCCTCTGATCTCTTTTTCTCTCCCGATTCGTCCCCAAATTGAAAACCTGGGATTTTACTGATTCTTATAGTGCTCTGAGTGTTGATGTTTAGGATTTTATTGTTTCAAATTTAATAATTGGGTCACTAGAAAGGGTGATTTACGTGAGTGGGGCCTTGATTTTATGTCAGTTTTGCATGCCGTTTGAGGTAGGAGACATACTGAGTTGGTATCAAATCTTTTGATTATATTGTTTTCAAGATATTTTGAGTTTTTGACTAGACTTCCTGCTTTGCTATAGTTTTGCTTATTGTAATTGATACTGGGATAGAGCCTCCTGCTTGGAATTATTAAGTTTGATGCATGAATGGTTGAAGGGGCACAGCAAACATTACTGTTTTTCTGATGAAACATAGCAAGCATTACTGTTACTTCATGGTTTTTTCTCCTGTTTATCCTTCTGATTTAGGACTCAGTTCTTCTCATTCTGAAGTTAAAATTTAAAATCTATCTACTTTGCCCCTTAATTAGGATGCTGGAGTGCATTAGCTACTTGACAAAAATGCTGTAGGGTGTTTCCATTATCTATTTTCAAGGACTGTGGATGGTGATGATGCTTCTTTCTGTTATGAAGTTCTTTAGATGCAATATAAACAGCAACAATGTTTGGTGGCTCCATGTCTTCATTATTAAATCAGTTGCAAAGAGTTGCGCGTGGACTGGGATTTCAAATTCTTTGTAACTATCTATTTTGTTTTCCTTCTTCTACATATAAAGCTGTTAGACTCTACAAGAAATTATGTTTACTTTTGCTCCTCATGACATGGAAGCAACATAATATATTTTACTTCCTTGTCAATCATATGAGTAAGCAAAACCAGTGTGCATGGATATCGCAGTTTGGCAAGAATTTCCTTTACCTTTGAACTACTTTTACCATTCAAAGATTTTTTTTGCTTTTGATGCTTATCTTCTTAGACAGATGCTCCTTTAGAGTGTTGTGTGATCATCACATGCATGTGATATTTGGCTTAATGAGTGTTCCAGGGCAAATGTTAAATTAGCTAGGTATATTGATCGTCATTTTGGGTCTTTGGAGAATCAATGCACCAACGCGATGAATTTTGAAGTTCTGAAAGAAAAAGTTGGAAATTGTCAGTATAAGAATAGTCAAAGTTAAGGATTCAGTTGAAGCTCTGTAACTTGATGATCATGTCTGTGAATCTGAAAGATATTTATAAGTTTCTTTGCTGTCCAACTACTTTAAGTTGCCTTCTTCATGGTTCTGAGGCAACTAGATATCCTACACCTTCATTTCTTCTTATCTGAATGGAAAACTGGTTTCGGCCCTGATATACAATCGATGTTGAACACTCCAAGTCCAGGTATGCACCTTCAAAATAATTTTGTGCTTGCAGAGACCTCTGTTGTTGATATCATACAATGCAAGAAGATATAGTGTGATTAACCAATAAAAGATTGTATGCTGCTTGTCTTGCATCACACCTCTAATCATCTGTCAGAGACTAGAATTCTGATTATGTGCTCTGTCATCCAAATTTTAATTTTCTTTTCTAATGGTTTTACTAATTGTACATTCTATATGTGATCAGTTATATTATAGTTATATTCTTGGCCAATGGTTTTGTGATTGTTCTACGATCCTAGGATTTTATCAAAATGCAAGTGTACAAATCAATGAAATCTTGTTTATGTCAGCATACCAGCATGACCCAGTTTAATTGATCTACTGTATATCAAAAGTGGATCTTAAACATTGGATTCTACTTGCCTTAATGGATTTTACTTATGAGCTATCCTTGGACTGGTTCAATTTCTTAGTCAAATTGTAGTGCTTAGGAATGTAAGCTTGTTATACCATGCAAGATACTAATTGATTTTTTTTCATTCCTTGAATCCTATATTTTCTGATTGATAATATTGTGTCCTTTCAATTGTTAAAACTTCTGATGCGCTCCAACTCAGGACTGAAAAATAGGGCATGGCTACCCTATCAAAAACTAAGTTGATAGACTGCTATGACTTGCATGGTTTTTTAGGGACATCTAAACCTTTAAAACGGTTGGCTGGAAAATGAGAGATATTTAATCCATTACTCATTATCAACTCGAAGGATTTCCACCAGTAACAAAATGTGCATTCCAACTTGGTGCTAAAAATTCAAGGTACTAATTCAATGTATGATATCTCATGGAGGCAATTTTCCTCCATGTACGAGCTGGGCACGTTCCATGAAACAACACTTGTATTTGATTAGAAAGAATAATGCTATGGGTTTCTTAACATAAAGATGAACCATGAGTGTATATATGGTGCCGTATGTATCAAGATGAATGAAGGTGTGTGCTGCGGTGAGTATTTGCATTGCTAAAGTAGATGGTCATTATCTTGACCATACAAATATCATATAAAGACTGGCCAATTTAATTGTTTTGCCATTTCCATTCAGCTGTATCTTTGGAACTGTCTTGCTGTGTTCTTTTGTATATAGTGTCATCCTTGTTCTGTACACATCATGGTAGATTTATAGCGTTGCTACTTTTGAAAAAATGCCGATGCTTTAAAGCACCAATATTTTTTGCAAAAATGCCGACGCTACAAAGCGTCAGTATTTTAACAACTTACCGACACTTTTAAAACAATCGGCAATTTTAGAATACTTACCGACGCTTTTATAAAGCATCGGGAATTTGAATTTCGACACTCCACCTACCGACCCTTTGGCGACGCTTTGGAATGGGTCGGGAAATGATTTTGTGATGCTTTTTAGCGTTGGCAATTGCCAAACATAGCGTCAGCAGTGGTCCCAGATCTTGTAGTGGTTTGTAGTGTGAACTCATGCTTTCATACTTGTGCCCCATGCCATCATGCACCTACATTTTTCTCTGCTTAATGCCTTCATGCACTTGTCTCCTCATGGTTATCCCCAAGGCCATGCCTGTTCTTTCTTACTACCCTCCCCTGTGATCTCATGTACTCTGCACCATTATGCAACTGCAGTCTTATCCACCTTGCACCTTCATGTACTTTTAACCCTTGTTGGTGCCCATGTTTTCCTCATTATCTCATGCTCATGCCCATGTTTGCATACTCATGTGCCTTCCATCTTCATGAGCTTTTTGTAACTATGCATCTTGATGAATATCTTTCTGCATGTTCTCCAGATCTGCACAACGGACACCTAATTCTATAGCTTATACCAGCTGCTGTACCACTGTCTGGGGCTTCTTTTTCTTCCATTGGCAGGTCTTGGCTTGTTAAGGACATAGCTTGTTTTGGCCTTGCATATAATGCAGACACGCTGACCATGATATATACTCTTTTTTCCTTATATGTGATGAGTCCATACATGTTGATACCTATGCATGGTGGCTGACTTCAATCTGTGTCCTTGTGACTTGTGTATATTTGGCTGAAGCCCCCCCCCAAAAAACTTGGACTCTTGAACTTGGCTTCTCAAACTCTTAAAATTTCACCATCTATCAACCTATATTTTGCATTGCAATTCTTTACTTAAAAGCTAATGCTCATAAGGAGAGGATTCTGAATTTCCCATGTTCATTGAGCGATGAAATCACTTGATATTAATAAAACAATAACTTGCTCCTGTTGGAGGAGGAAAAAATGCAATTGACATAGATGAGAGTAAATTATTTAACATTTTCTCAATGCAACTTTGGACAGATTAAAACTAGGTTTCTAGATAAAGATAAGCACAGATCTGTAGTTATCCTGAAACCATTCCTCAAGTGGCCGAGCATATTTATGTAGAAGAATGATTATTTTTAGAAGAATGATCGAACATTTTGTGATTTTCTTTTGGCTTGGGTTGCTTGTACTAGAGACTTCCTATTTAAAGGTACTATGATAGTCAAGAAGCATATAACATTGCTTGTTATTAAATCTTTAATGAAAAGATTGAGCACATAACAGCGAATTAATAGTATATTCATGACAAGAGTGTGAAATAAGACCTAGACACACCATTCAATAATTCCTAAGATCATGTGACTTATCTAGCCAAGAAAAAGGTTAGGAAGAAAAAAATAGTCTGTATTGTTCCTAGCTTGAGAACAAAATATTTAGCTCCTTTTGGTGGTTCCTAAAACACTGTTGGTTTGATTACATGACAAATGTGTGGATGCTATCCACAAAGTATGTACTGAATTAAAGATACCTTAACCACCATGTTTGGAACCAATCATTATCATACGACAACTTATAAGTGCCCAAACATTATGAAGCATGAATTATTGCTCTCTCTCTCTCTCTCTCTCTCGTGGTTTTTTTCCTTTTTTTGGGTCTCAGGGGGGTTATATAAATGTTTTCCACTAATTTATTGCAGGTAGGCATATTTTTTAGATATTAAATGTATATGCATCTCGAAAAACTTTGATGCACCCATCAAAAGTTACATAAATGTTTTCCACTTTCTACTCTGTTAATTTTGAGGTGCATCATTCAAGAAACTTTGGGATGAATGGAGGCTTGTAGGTAAGGATTGTGAGTAAGCTATGTACTTCACCTATGCTTCAATAGTATTTTTCGTTCAAAAGGGCTAGCCGGAAGGTATTATTTGGATTTTTTTGGCCTTGCAAAGTACCCAATATTTATTCAATGCATGAGCGATGTGGGACTAAACACGTCCACGCGGATCCTCATGTATGCCCTCTATTTTAGCACTAGCATCATCGCCAAGCTAAGGATCCAAATCCATTCACATCGTATCACAAGTACCACAAATCCAGTGACAATCATCATAATCAGCTTATGATCTGTCCTAAATGGGCCTGTACTACAATGTCCCCTACTCCATATGGGCTATGAGCTGGATTTGCTCCGATATCATTTGTAATAGCTCAAGACCTAATCCAAAAAGAGCTAGCTGGAAGGTATTATTTGGGTTCCTTGGTTTTGTATAAGTATGCAATACTTACCTAGTATATAGCTGATATGTGACTAAATACACACCTGCATGGGTCCTCACAAGTATATATTGGGAATATTAAGTGAGACTCCTTTTTCTTTTCTCTTATAAAAGAGAAATAATCCTATAACCTTGATTTAGAATCTCTTTTATTTCAAATCCATACGAGAAAAATTGTATGTCACAATTATTCATGAAATATTCTTGCTTTCATGTACTCACAACTTTTTAGTCAAATATTTGAATAATTAATTATGTTTTTTGTTGTCTCTTATGCTTTTTAAATTTTTTTTCCACATGTAACATTCCTCTTAGTCAAATGTACATGTATATCAGATTTTATTTTTTTATTTTTAGAAAATTTCTGCTTTCTTCTCGCCTAGCCAAATTTTAGCTTATTTTCTGACCTGCATTGGTGCAAGCTGGATAAAGCATTTTACTGGTCAAAAGAAAAACAGAAAAGCTTCTAGGTGTCTTGTTTTAGTTGCAGCAATTAGCAGTTGAAACCTAAGCCACCTGGATGCCTGCGGTACATTTTATTACATGGTAGTCTCATTAAAATGATGATAGCTCCTGGTTTTGGAGGTGAAAAGGAGTCATGAGTTTTCCAATGAAAATATTTTGTTGATGTGAAAGGGCAAGCTGATGAGATTCTCTTTAAAAAGTGATCAAATAAATTTTGAGTGGCCTCTGTATCTTCTTTCTCTCTTTTTTCCCTCACTGAGTGCATGTAACTTCAGAAGATTGGTAGTCAGATATGTACTTTGTTCTTGACTAGCATTCACATGATGGTGGTCGCTCCTTTTCAGAGGAAAGGATATATTTCTGTCTAAACTCAGATATAGTTTGAGTGCTATCTTGGCTTGTAAGCATTCAAATCAGTCATTATTTTTTCAAATTACATTTGGATTGTATTCACCACCATTTCTGCTAGCTTGTTTCCTGTTTTTGATGCACTACTACAATTTATTGTTACTTTAATGTCCGTTGTTACTTTTTGGATGAATCTGAGACGAAAGCCACTCTGTTCAAATGCAAGGATGGACATAGAGAGAGCAGAGAAGAAGAGAGGCCTAGAGAGACAGAAGCAGAAGAGAGTAGAGAAGAAGAGAGGCATAGAGAGATGAAGTCCGCCTCAAAATTTTCTTACTTTTCAACCGGCATTTCTGTTGCTGGAATCATAAGCATTTTCTCTGGATATCTTGGAGATCAAACAGGACATGCCCATACAATCCCTCTAAAGATCTGCACCTTCTTCATGCTGGCCACCTTTGTATCTGGAGCCAGCATGCTGCTTCTGATACTTCTCAATCTTAGCAGCCACATCTCTATTATATTCTTCAGAAGCCTCAAGTATACGACATTGGGGTTCCTGACCCTTTCAATGTGTAGTGTCTCCATTCTTTTCTTAAAGATGTTCGCCATTCTTGCCTTTGTTCCAACGTTGTTTATAGTATTGATTTTATTCATTATGGCCTGGCATCCATGCGGTCATCACCGAGGTGGTAGTGGCATGTCATTCAGTCGTTTATCCGAATATGTTTGAAACATTTGGATGCTGTAGACCTGTGTTATTTTCAATCCTGGACTCCTCTTACTATGTAATATTAATACTTCAACATTGTTTATGGTGATGATTCCATTCATCATGGCTTGGCTTCCATGATGTCGTCAAGGTAATAGGGGCATATGTCATTCAGCCGTTCATCCAAATCTGTTTGAAACATTTGGATGCTGTTGAATTGTGTTATTTTCAATCCTGATCCTGTTGCTCTGTAATATTAGTACTTAACATTGTTTGTGGGGATGATTGCATTCATTATGGCTGGGTTTCCACGGAGTCTTCATCAGGGTTGTAGTGTCATGTCACTTAATCCTTTATCCGAAGCTGTCTGAAACATTTGGATGCTATACAATTGCATTGTTTTCAATAACAGACTCCTACTACGATGTAAATATTTATATGTAAATGGATAAGTGACAGAATAAAGATGCATGAAAAGTAGATTAAGATTCTTTTTGTTGTGGTGTTGTCTGATTTCATTGGGATACGGGAGAAAACTAGAGAATCTATAATAATGTAATATTTTCTCAATAACCAATTAACCTCTCAGACATGGAATTATGTTGGTTTTGAGCCGGGATCTCCTAGAGTGCAAAATGGGATCCTTTGCGGTGTGTGTGTGTTTTGTGCTTGCATCGCGAAAGCTTATGGTAGAGGGTGGTGCATGTTTGAATAAAGGACACATCGCTCATCTCAAGAATGAATCTTGGCTATCATCCATCTTTCAACCTACCAGTCATGTTTGGCACACCAACTCAATGGATGACAGCTATCCATTTCCAAGATGGATGATGTGTTGCCATCCAAAAATGCTCCAGTCTCTACCGTGCAAAACATGTACCACAAAAGAAAGACCTGAATTTGTTAGTTTTAATATTGCAGGTTCCATATCATCACCTATAACATTTTATATGTTTAACATATGTTTTCAAATAAATTATTTGATTGATTTATTTTATCATTTTATGATCGTAGAGGGTTTTAACATCAAGAAAAGTACCTTTTAAGGGGCAAACTTTTCCTTCCTCGCTCAAGGTTCAACTAAGCATGTTGAACTAGTGTTCAGCATTGGAAATTGAAGATAATTTTGATTATAATATTTTCACTATCGGTCAAGATCGATGCATTAACATACAAACCAATCAAGAGGATCAAACATACCCAAGACCATGAGTGAAAAGTACCTAATTTAGGAGGGTTCTGGTGTTTGGATCCCGGTGGTGGAATCTGTGCCCTAATTTCCAAAAAAAAAGGAAAAATGAGACTAATTTATATGCTTACATATCGTTCTTGTTTAAGTGTCACAACTTTATATGTTTTAGAAGATAAATACCTTATTTCTCTTTTGTTATCAATCACCTTGGCATTATCATTGATTCATTTCTTTCCCTGTAACCACATGATAACTAAAACCAGCCTTCAAGCATTGTCCTAAAATATAAGGGTTTAGCTTTATGATTTCCAAGTCATCTATTAAATACCGCAAGCTTTTCAATGTTCCTTTTGACATCTTCCATCTGTAATAGCTTAATGTTACACTTGGTCTTCCTAAATCCTTCTATAGATATAATTATCGATTAGGGTTGGAAGTGGGCTCGGGCTGGCTCGATGCTTGTTAGGCTAGCCTAATGCAGCCGGGCTATGGGCTAGGCTTGAATATTTTTAGTTTGGGTCTAGGTTTCAAAATAGACATGGTATATATTTTATGTGGGGCTCGAAAAATTATTCGTGATGCGTGCTAATCTATAGCTATGGCAAGTGCACAAGTCAATCAAGTAATAAAGTAAATGAGTAGAGTATCGTCTTTAGAGGATTAGAAAATAAGTACTGAAAAGTTCTTTCCTATGCTTTATTTAGAAGACCGATTTATGAGCATAAGAAATTAAAGAATAAAATAAAAAATAATTAAAAATTTTAAGAAAATAGAGAAAGTGTAATTATTAGGGTTTTAAACTTAAGAGCAATGTATTACTAAGGTAATCGGTTCACCAACTCAGTCAATACAATATTCAGGTTACTAGATTAATTTTATTTCATGTGACGGTGGAGTCTCCTAATTTATTCACTATCCTTTGGTCAAAGCGTAGCAAAACTATCAATATTTATTAATTATCCTTTGGTCCAAGTGTAATTTAAATAAATATTAATGCATTAAGTTTTGTAAAATTCTCTAATTAAAATACGCTGCATCCAAAGCGTACTAAAATTTCCGCATGCATATGAATTCTAATTTGATTCATAATACAAGGTATATAATCAAGAAGCAATAACATAGATGTACTTGGTCCGTAACATCTATGTTCATCAGATCAATTAGAAGATGGCCAGTAATCTAAAAGCATTAAGATTAGATTTATATACTCCTCATGAATAAAATTTAAAATTAAAAATAAATCATACTGAATATTACATCAAAAGAGTGGCTATACTTTAGCCTTAGTAAAAGAAAATTTAGTTCATGATAGCAAGTTCAAAAACAGCAAATAAAATAAAAAGCAATAAGAAATTAGACTGTTTAATTGCTGAAATTGATTGTCCATCGCTCTTGGTGTGGAGAACTTGATGAAGAAGAAAAGAAGCTCCTTGATCAATGTTTTGATTGTCGGAAGAAAAAAAATTAAAAATTCTTTCTTTTCTCTCAAAAATCTCTCTTCTCTTTCTACCTCTCTCCTATCTTTCTCTTCTTTTTCTTTTTCTTTTTTTTTTACTATCTCATCACTCTCTTTTTTTTTCACACTTTTATAGGCTGAGAGGTAGATTTTCCACCGAAATTCTATTGAAAATTAGGTTTAAAACTCTCAAAACAACTCAAAAAGAATCCTAGATCAATTCTAACCGTTGGATGTTGATCAAATGATCCAAAAATCACTCAAAAATTATTTTAAAATCTCAAATCAAGTCAAAATTCATTTGGACCGTCGGATCAGCCTTGAAGATCAAATCTGGGCCATCAGATCCGCACAGGAAAGCTTCTGATCTTTAGTTTAAAGTCAGGATGAATCTCAATCGTTGGATCTTGATTGGGAGCTGCGGATGCCGTTCGTTAGCGCATGCATTTTGGCCATCCGATCAAATTCCAGTGAAAGGTGCCCATCGGATCAGACAAAATTTCTAAATTGCCCTCTGTAGATCATGCACGAGCCCAGTGTTGCGTGGACCGTTGCATTCTTCAGCCAATCAAAACGCACTTCTCCATGTAAAATCTCCAAAATGTCCTCCAAACGGTCCACCATGCATCGTGAAAAATGCTGACGTCAACTTGACGTCAGCGTTGCATCAGCAGATCGGTCTGTTGGGTGCAGTCGGATCGGACGGTCTGCTGAGCCAATTTTTCTGAATCGGTTTGAACCGGACCATTTTTTTTAAAAAAATTCAATTCTGGACTCGTTTGAAGTCCATTTTGCTTGAAATTTATTTCATCTAAACCAAAAAAATAAGATCTTCATATTGGTGGCCTTCTTTCCTACATAAGATTAATAAAAGTATTATTTTTTTAAAAAAATAGATTAATTTATTTTATAATTTAATATTTTTATTAGTATATTTTTACTACTTATCACACCCCCAACTTAGTCATTGCTAGTCTCTTAGCAATGTTTTATTTAATACCATATTTCAATAAAATTATCCATCAAAAAGATAAAATTTAGGACTAAAGGTCAAAAAGTTTAGAAAATACTGCTAATTAAGCATTGAGCTTTAGAAACAAATTTTTCAGTCAATACAATTATGGAGTACATCAAAGATCTATAGCACTTATGTTCGTGATGACTAACTTTAGCATTTCAGTGTTAAATTAAAAGAATAAAAGTATTCTCTCTTATCATCTATTTTGGTCAATTTTCTATGCATTCTCAATTTTATACTCATGAATTAAGATAGCTTTCACGGTGCCTTTTTTTTTTGCCGTGCTGAGTATCTTGGCCTTTCCTTCACCATTTTATGTGAATTTTCATACTTAACCTAGGTGCAGAGACCCAGTTACTAGGCTTTGGACTATCCACATATACTCTATCTTTTGCACTTTATTTTTAGGCAATAGCTCTTTCCTTAAATTTAAGTTTTTTTGATTAGAATATATATTAATTACCAATTTTTAGTGATAATTGAATCCTTAGTTGGCCTTATAATCAATACCTACTTTGCCTTGTTAGTGTGCATGTGCAATTAGAAGTGCTAATAGTCTTTTAATGACCTAAGTAAGCTGCTAAAAGTCGACTAACTAATCTACTTCTTTAACTCATTATATTCATTAGCAAATAATTCTATCTTTTATCACTTGTCTAGTCTATCTTGCTCAAGATTCTCTTCTTGACATATGATTTTTTTTTTTTACCCCCTAACTTATTCTACATTATCTTAAAAGAAAAAGAAAAATAAAGGATGCAATAAAGGATAGGAAGGAATACACCTGATTTGGTTCAATCTGGTTCTTTGGAGCTTTGAAATTTTGCTTGAACTCTCATTGATTTTTTTCTGCAAAATTGAAAATACACACCAAAGCAGTAAAAGAGCAACAATGAATTATTGAAAAATAAAAGAAAAAGAAAAATGATCAAAACTAAAAAGAAAAGAAACAACCTATCTGGTAGTTCTGATTTATAGTTTTCAGCTTGACTTTCTTTGGGTTCTAAAGTGGATCTTGTAATTGAAATGCTTCCTTCTCCTTTTCAAAACTTTCATTAATGTAATTTTTCAGCCTGTGACCGTTTACCTTGAAGGTACCTTTTGATTCATCAAAGATCTCTACTGCTCCATATGGAAATACCTTAGTAATTGTATAGGGACCTGTCCATCTTGATTTTAGCTTTCCTGAAAACAAATATAGCCGTGAACTATACAAGAGAACTTGCTGTCCCTCATGGAATTCTCTTTTTACAATATGGTTATCATGCCATTTCTTAGTACGTTCTTTGTAAATCCTAGCATTCTCATAAGCATGGTGGCGAAATTCGTCCATCTCATTTATTTGCATTAACATGTTCTTTTCTGCATCTTGTATATCAAAGTTAAGAATTTTCATGGCCCAATATGCTTTATGTTCTAGCTCAACAGGGAGGTGGCATGCTTTTCCAAAGAGTAGCCTATATGGGGACATACCAATAGGTGTTTTATATGCAGTTCTATATGCCCACAATGCATCATCTAATTTCAATGACCAGTCTTTTCTAGATGCACTTATAGTTTTTTCTAAAATTCTTTTTAATTTTCCCTATTAGATACCTCTACTTGACCACTGGTTTGTGGATGATATAGGGTAGCTATTTTATGAATGACACCATATTTGTTTAACAAATTTTCAAATTGTTTATTACAAAAGTGTTTACCTCCATCACTAATGATTGCTCTAGGAGTGCCAAAACGTGTAAAAATATATTTTTTCAAAAATTTGACAACTACCTTAGCATCATTAGTTGGAAAGGGTGCTGCTTCTACCCATTTTAAAACATAATCTACAGCCACAAGTATATATTGATTTGAGAAAGAACTAGAAAAAGATTCCATGAAATCAATATCCGAAACATCAAAAATTTCACACACAAGAATATTGTTTAAAGGCATTTCATGTGTTTTAGAAAGATTTTCAGTTCTTTGATAGCGGTCATATGAAGAGACATAAGTATGAGCATCTTTAAATAGAGAGGGCCAATAAAAATCCGATTGAAGAACCTTATAAGCTATTCTAGTTGGACTGAAATATCCTCCTGCCTCTCGATCATGACAATGATGCAGAATTTTCTCCATTTCTTCCTCTGGAATGCATCTTCTAATGACCTGGTCTGAACAACACTTATACAAGAAGGGTTCATCCCAGAAATAATGTTTAACAATAGATAAGAACTTCTTCTTTTGTTGAAAAGAAAGACCAAGTAGAAAAACCTTCGCAACCAAGTAGTTAATAATATCAGCATACCATGAAAACGTTCTACTTGATATAGCATAGAGGCGTTCATCTAAAAATTCTTCCTTGATAGGGCAAATATCTAATTCCTTCTCTATGATGTTTTTCAGTCTAGAAAGATGGTCAGCAACTGAATTCTCTGTGCCCTTATTGTCCTTGATCTCCAAATCATATTCTTATAGCAAAAGAATCCATCTGATCAATCTGGATTTTGCATCTTTCTTGGTAAGAAGATACTTTAGAGCTGCATGGTCGGTGTATATAATAACTTTAGATAAAATAAGATAAGAATAAAATTTATCTAATGCAAATACTACTGCTAGAAGCTTCTTTTCAGTGATTGCATATTTTTGTTGAGCTTCAGTCAAAGTGCGGCTAGTATAATATATAGTTTGAAAAATTTTATCTTTTCTTTGACCAAGTACTGCTCCTATGGCTGTGTCACTAGCATCACACATCAACTCAAAAGGTAGGGACTAATCTGGTGCTACCATAATAGGTGCCATGATCAGCTTCTTCTTGAGGGTGTTGAATGCCTGCAAACACTCATCAGAAAAATGAAAAGAGACATCTTTATATAATAATTTAGATAAAAGTTTAGAAATTAGAGAGAAGTCCTTTATAAATCGATGGTAAAATCCAGCATGCCCCAAAAAGCTCCTAATAGTCTTAATTGAGGTCGGTATGGGTAACTTTTCGATCACCTCAAGCTTAGCTCTATCCATCTTAATACCTTTATATGAAATCTTGTAGCCTAATACTATGCCTTCTTGTACCATCAGATGACACTTTTTTCAATTTAAGACAAGATTAGTATCCTCACATTTTTGTAAAATAAGAGATAAGTTATGCAAGCATTTATCAAATGTGGATCCAAAGATAGAAAAATCATCCATAAATATTTCAAGAGAATTTTCAATCATATCATAAAAAATAGCCATCATGCATCGTTAAAAAGTAGCTGGTGCATTACATAAACCAAACGACATTCTTCTAAAAGCAAATGTACCATAAGGACATGTAAAAGTAGTTTTTTCTTGATCCTCAGGTGCTATGGTAATTTGATTATAACCAGAATATCCATCTAGAAAGCAGTAAAAATCATGTCCAGCTAATCTTTCTAACATCTGATCAATGAATGGAAGAGGATAATGATCTTTTCTAATTGTATCATTTAATTTTCTATAATCCATACACACTCTTCATCTAGTAACAGTTCTAGTAGGAATTAATTCATTATTATCATTTTGAACTACAGTAATTCCACCTTTCTTAGGAACTACTTGAACAGGACTCATTCATGAACTATCGGAGATAGGATAAATAATACCTGCATCCAGTAGCTTGATTACCTCCTTTTTGACCATTTCTTGTATCTTGGGGTTGAGTCTTCTTTGGGGTTGGACTATAGGCTCATAATTATCCTCCATGAGAATTTTGTGCATACAAATTAAGGAACTAATTCTTTTGATGTCTGCTATGGTCCATCCAAATGCCCTTTTGTATTTCTTTTGTACTCTTAACAACTTTTCTTCCATTAAATCTATCAAAGAAGAAGAAATAATAATAGGTAAGTGCGATGAACCTTCCAAGAAAACATATTTTAAATGAGAAGGAAGAGGTTTAAGTTCAAGAGTAGGTGGCTCTTTAATTGATGTCTTTGGAAAAAGATTGGATGATCTTTCTAATTCTTCAAATCGTGGTCTATATGTGCATGGAATATATGGTCTGGCCTTTAACAATTTTATGTATTCTATTTGCCTTTCATCTTCAGCTGAACCCTCTTATGATTGGACAATGTAAGCTTCAATAGGGCCCTCAAACCTATTTTCTAAAAAATATTCATGCACTAAATTGTCAATATCATCTATACAAAAACAAGTTTGATTATCATTGGAATGTTTAATAACTTTAAAAACATTAAAAATAACTTATTCGTCTTGGACTCTAAGAATTTATTTTTCTTGTTGAATATCTATTAAAGCTCCTCCAGTAGCTAAAAAGGGTCTTCCTAAAATAAGGGATACATTATAATCTTCTTTCATATCAAGAACAATAAAATCAATAAGAAAAATAAATTTATTTATCTTTACCAAGACATCCTCCACTATACCTCTTGGATATTTAATGGATCTATCGACTAATTAAAGAGTAATAGTGATAGGCTTCGGTTCTCCTAGACCCAGCTTCCTAAAAATAGAAAAAGGCATGAGATTAATACTTGCTCCTAAATCACGTAAAACTTTATCAAAACTACAATCACCAATAATGCAAGGGATAGTAAAACTCCCTGAATCTTTTAGCTTCTGTGGTAATTTATTTTGAAGTATTGCTGAGCATTCTTCATTTAAATTTATTCTCTCATGCTCCTTCAGCTTTTTCTTATTTATTAGGATTTTTTTAAAAAACTTGGCATACCTGGGCATTTGAGTGATAGCATCTACAAAAGAAATATTAATATATAAATTTTTTAAAATTTTAAAAAAGTTAAAAAATTTCTTATCTGGATGCTGTATTTATCTCTCTAGGAATGGTAGTGGTGGTACATAGGACTTTACATTTTGATCGGCAAATCGTATACCTGGAGACCATCCATCTGCTGGTTGTTTTGGTGAATGATGAATTTTAGTTGATGGTTTCTTATTTATAGTTGGCTCTTCAGTCTCTTTTTTCTAATGTGGCTCCTCCAGCTTTGTACCATTTTTTAGGGTGATAGCATTGACTTGCTCCCTTGGATTGGTCTTTGTGTTGCTGGGCAAGGATCCCTGAGGTCTTTTGGAGATTATCTTAGCCATTTGACCTATTTGCATCTCCAAATTTTGAATTACTGCTACTTGGTCCTGTCTAAGTTTGGCTTCTAAATTTTTTATAGTTGCTTCTTGGTTTTGCATAAATTTGACCATCAGCTCTTCCATGTTGGACTTCTTTTTAGGTACTTGGAATCCCAAGGGTGGCTGTTGTGCTGCATTTTGATTGCTGGGTGCTGCCTCCATCCTTGATTGTATGTATTGGAGTAAGGATTATTTTATTGCGACCTGAAAATATTACCAACATAATTAGCTATATCAGTTGCTTTAGCAAAAGGATTACCTGTCTGACAATTGCTCGTATCGTGTCCTCCTCCACATAGGTCACAGGTGATGCTCTGAACATGCATAGCTGTTTCCTTCAAGTTGTTGACTTCAGCTTTGAGGGCTGTAATTTCAGCTAGTAAGGTTGGCATGCAATCTACTCCCTACACAGCTGCTAGTCTTTTTGGCATCATGCATTCTGTCTGCCACTGATAGCTATTTGATGCCATCTCATCGATTAGATCGAAGGCTTCTTTCTCTATTTTTTGATTAATTGTTCCTCCTACTGCTGCATCAATCATAGAACGATTAGTACGAGATAAACCATTATAGAAAGTTTGTACCTGAAGCCATACGGGTAGTTGATGATGCGGATATCTCCTCAATAATTTTTTGAAATGCTCCCAAGCCTCATAGAGTGTCTCCATGTCCATTTGCATGAAAGAAGTGATATCGTTGCGCATCTTGACAGTCTTGAAAGATGGAAAGTACTTGGCTAAGAATTTTTGGACTAGGACATCCCAAGTTGTGATAGAACCTACAGGAAGAGAATGAAGCCAACTTTTAGTTTTATCCCATAAAGAGAAAGGAAATAACCTTAATCTAATAGCATCATTCGACACCCCATTAATTTTAAAAGTATCACAAAGTTCAAAAAAGTTAAAAATATGGGCATTCGGATCATCATGTACGTGTCCACTGAATTGGACAGTTGATTGAATCATCTGGATCATCGCCGATTTTATTTCGAAGTTGTTTGCTCGCACTGGCGGTCTCCTGATGCTCGAAATTGCATCGACTACAGATCGTGTGATGTAATCGTTTAATGGATGATGTACTGATCAAATAACTTCATGCTATCCTTCGGTCATCATATCCAATCCTATATTGATGTCATTAGGATCTTCAGCTACCATGTTTCTTTCTTATTATAGTCTTCTAATGGTTCTTTCAATTTCTGGATCTAAAGGTAGTAAGTTACCATGTCCAGTACATATCATGCATTGAATAATTTTTTTTTAAAAAAATAATAAAATAATACTAAAAATTTAAAATAAAATTCTAAAATAAAGTTAGGATCAAAATTTTAATATTATTTTAGACACAATCTCCAGTAATGATGTCAAAAACTTGATGCATGCTAATCTATAGCTATGGCAAGTGCACCAATCGATCAAGTAATAAAGTAAATGAGTAGAGTATCGTCCCTAGATGATTGAAAAATAAGTACTAAAAAGTTCTTTCCTATGCTCTATTTAGAAGATCGATTTATAAGAATAAGAAATTAAAGAATAAAATAAAGAAATAATTAAAAATTTTAAGAAAATAGAGAGAGTATAATTATTAGGGTTTTAAACTTAAGAGCAATACATTACTAAGACAATCGGTTCACCAACTCAGTCAATATAATATTCAGATTACTAGATTAATTTTATTTCATGTGACGGTGGAGTCTCCTAATTTATTCACTATCCTTTGGTCCAGGCATAGCAAAACTATCAATATTTATTAATTACCCTTCGGTCCAGGTGTAATTTAAATAAATATTAATGCATTAAGTTTTGTGAAATCCTCTAATTAAAATATGCTGCATCCAAAGTGCACTAAAATTCCTGCATGTATATGAATTCTAATTTGAACATAATATAAGGTATATAATCAAGAAGCAATAATATAGATGTACTTGATCCATAACATCTATGTTCATCAGATCAATTAGAAGATGGCCAGTAATCTAAAAGCATTAAGATTAGATTTATATACTCCTTATGAATAAAATTTAAAATTAAAAATAAATCATACTAAATATTGCATCAAAAGAGTGGCTACACCTTAGCCTTAGTAAAAAAAAATTTAGTTCATGATAACAAGTTTAAAAATAGCAAATAAAATAAAAAGTAATAAAAAATTAGACTGTTTAATTATTGAAATTGATTGTCAGTCGCTCTTGGTGAGGAGAACTTGGTGAAGAAGAAAAGAAGCTTCTTGATCAATGTTCTGATTGTCGGAAGAAAAAAAAATTAAAAATCCTTCCTTTTCTCTCAAAAATCTCTCCACTTTCTACCTCTCTCCTTTCTTTCTCTTCTTTTTCTTTTTCTTTTTTTTTACTGTTTCCCCTCTCCTTTTTTTCTTCGATAATAGACAATTTTATAGGCTGAGAGGTGGATTTTCCATCGAAATTCTATTGAAAATTAGGTTTAAAACTCTCAAAACAACTCAAAAAGAATCCTAGATCAATTCTAACCATTGGATGTTGATCAAACAATCCAAAAAATCACTCAAAAATTATTTTAAAATCCTAAATAAAGTCAAAATTTGTTTGGACCATCGGATCAGCCTTGAAGATCAAATCTGGGCCATCAGATCGTGCACAGGAAAGCTTCTAATCTTTAGTTTAAAGTCGGAATGAATCTCAACTATTGGATCTCGATCGGAAGCTGCGGATGTCGTTCGTTAGCGCATGCATTTCGACCGTCCGATCAAATTCTAGTGAAAGACATCCATCGGATCAGACAAAATTTTTAAATTATCCTCTGTAGATCATGCGCAAGCTCGGTGTTGCGCGAACTGCCGCATTCTTCAGCCAATCGGAGCGCGCTTCTCCATGTGAAATCTCCAAAATATCCTCCAAACGGTCCACTATGCGCTGTAAAAAATGCTGACGTCATCTTGGCGTCAGTGTTGCATCAACGGATCGGGTTTGCTGGGTGCGGTCGGACCAGGTGGTCTACTGAGCCGATTTTTCTGAACCGATTTGAATCAGATTGACTTTTTTTTTTGAAATTTAATTTCGAACTCGTTTGAAGTCTGTTTTGTCTAAAATTTATTTCATCTGAACTAAAAAAATAAGATCTTCATATTGGTGGCCTTTTTTTCTATATAAGATTAATAAAAGTATTAATTTTTAAAAAAAATAGATTAATTTATTTTATAATTTAATACTTTTATTAGTATATTTTTATCACTTATCAATTCACTCCGACCCCAACTTTGCCCAAGTCTAAGTCTAAATCATGCTCGAAAATACAGCTCAAAGCTAACCTTGTGTCTGGGCCAATGTGGGTTTGTAGGGTTTATTGGGCCAAGCCTCTCGATTCCTCGTCCTTCTTTCGAAGTCTTGTTTGGCCCTAATTAAAACCCTCTCCCTTCTCTTCTCTCAACCTCTACTAAGTCTCTACCTTATAAGCACTTCCTCTCCTCTTGAGTCAACCTATAGATACTTCGCTCTAAACCCTTCCCTAAATCCAAGCATCCTCCCCACTCCTCTACCCCAATGGGCTCTCGAATGAGCTTTGCAAAAACCCTAGAAATGGTGCAAGAAATCATAAAAATCCTTAAGGATCGGATTGGCTCTACCGTTGATTGGGCACTGCAAGAGTCTTCCAACCCTCGCTATCCTGCATGGTCCTCTCCAATCGTAGTCTAATGTCGATGCTCCCAAGTTTGTTCCCCAGACATTGCAAGTGGGGCAACATCCACGAGTGGCGAAGATCCACCATGAAGCCCTGCCACCCCCAGTGATCCATGTCCTCCATCTATTGCTGCCTCTACTCCAAACAAGGAGCCTCCATTCATTTTTCTAGTGCTGAACCATGGACATTTGAGTATTTCGAGTCCACAGGTGCCGTCATGGCTAGAGGGTTTGGGAAGGATGAGATAGCTTAAGCGACAATTGATGTGGATCCTGCTTGTTGCTGTAGAAATCTATCTTAGGTCGGATTGGATGGAGGTGGTTGACGACGGTAAGACGGCAACGATAGGACCTACATAATAAGTCCTTAGATCGGAGTTTGCTTTAGTGGAGACCCTCCGACACTCCAATCAAAAATAAAGAATAGGTGGAAAGGAGTGAGTGTTTTGGGAGAGAAGTATTTTCATAACTTGGAGGCTCCATGTGGGCCTTTATTTATAGGCAGAGGCTAAAGAGCCATGAGGAGGAAGGAGAATCAAGCAATTAATCTTGATTTATTGGGTAAGATATACTTATTGTCTCCTACTTTATCTAGAGAGATATATTTGTTAACTCTTACCTCATCGAAAATGTCGGCTCGAGAAGAAGAATTGGTAGTTAGCCCTGCTTTATTGGATGAGATATGCTAATTATCTTCTTCCTTATTTGCTTGCGACTGGTTGACTCATGGATTCTGAGATTTTCCTAATTGGCATGAATCAAATGTAATATTTTTTCAATATATTAACTTGGGTCAGTCATCATCAAGGTTGGACTGGACCTAGATTTTCTTTTCATCAGCTTTAACTAAGGAAAGAATTTCCTACCACATCATAGTCCTCCTACTCTCAAGTTCGAACTAGAATTAGGTTCGATGAAGGGAGTATATTAGCTTTAAATAGTAGCCAACGCTAATGCTATTTGGTTGCCCAAGATCTTTGGCCTGGATGACTTGGATCGATGGGCTCCAAGGGTTCTTATAGGTTAGCCCTCCAAAGGTCCTTTTAGGTTAGCCTTCGGTTCTCACACGATAAAGATTTTTGTTAGCTTAGCTTGTTTAGGAACGAGGGGCCTTTAAAGGTTCTTTTAGGTTAGCCCTCAATTCTTGGCTACCAAGGTCTTCGGCCCAAGTGATTTGCATCGATAGGCTCTGAGGGTCATTATAGGTTAGCCCTCCAAAGGTCCTTTTAGATTAGCCTTCGCTTCTTGCATAATCAAGATTTTCATTAGCTTAGCTCGTTTAAGAATGAGGGACCTCCGAGGGTCCTTATAGGTTAGCCCTTGCTTCTTGGCCGTTGAGGTCTTCGGTCCAAGTGATTTGTATTTATAGGCTCTAAGGATCCTTCACGTTAGCTCTCGCTTTTCAGGTGATCAGTAGTTTTTGCTCTACTCATCTTGGGATGAGTGGCATTCATCGCTCATGGTCGTCCAAGGTCTTTGGCCTAGATGACTTGTATTTGTAGGCTCTGAGGGTCCTTCAAGTTAGCCCTTGCTTTTCGGGCAACCAGGGGTTTTTGGTCTACTCATCTTGGGACAAGCAGCATTCATCACTCATGGTCGTCCAAGGTCTTCGGCCTGGATGACTTGTATTTATGGGCTCTAAGTGTCTTTCAAGTTAGCTCTCGCTTCCTGAGCGATTAGGGGTTTTTGCTCTACTCATCTTGGGATGAGTGACATTCATCGCTCATGATCGTCTGAGGTCTTCGGCTTGGATGATTGAAGTTTGTGAGCCCCACTCGATGCCTTTTGACCATTGTCATTATGGTCTCCGCTTGACTTGTTCGTGGGCAAAAAGCATCATTGGGCCATTGAGTTGCGGATCTGCATATAAAAAATGAAAGAACTTGCCGGATCGACTCTAGTCGGACCTCCTAATTCCTAAGTTAGGTCAAGCTTTGGAATAATAGTAAAGAATAAAATAGGTGATTAGAGTCATATTATCCTATTTTAGTTGGTTTGCCTCTAGCCGGCCTTCTCAGGTTGGCATTCTCTAGTCAATCTTTTTATCTTGGCTTTCGGAAGCTCGGCTTCATGAGGTTAACTTTCAGAAGCCCGCTTTTGGGGGTTAACCTTTGGAGGTTGACTTTTGGGAGGTTAGCTTCGAGAGTTCAGCCTTCAAGAGATTGACTCATGGAGGTCAGCCTTCTCAGATCAACCTTGGGCTTCATCTTGGCATTGAACTTCACTTCAGCCTCAATCTTTCATCTCGACTCGATCTTGGTCTTTATCTTAGCTCAGTCTTGATTTTTGCCTCCATTCGATCTTGTTCTTTATCTCAGCTAAGTTTGATCTTCACCTTGACTTGGCATTGATCTTTGCCTCAGCTCAGATGCTCAAGAATCTATGGTCCTACAAGAAGAAAAGAAAATAGAATGATGAATGAGGACCCAAGAGCCTCTTACCATAAGGTTGCATTTGGTGCATTATCAGGCAATGGTAATCTAGATTATTGATAATCTGGATTACCTACAATCTGAATAGATTGTTAGTAATATTGATTACTGTGTTTGGTACACATAGGTAATGTTGTAGTAAAATTATTGAAAATCTTGATTGACATGTTTAGTATGACAATGTAATGTAACATCAAATTATCAAAATATCCTCAAATCAAATTTGTTAAAAATCACACCTCATACACAAAATATAAATATATATTATAAATAAATAAATATATTATATTATAATATATATTATATATAATATATTATATTCTAATATATATTTATATTTATAATAAATATCATAATATATTATTATAATATTATATTATATTATTATATTATTCATATAATAATATTATTATATTATATTTATAATATAAATATTATATATTATAAAATATATTATATTTTAATATATATTTATATTTATAAATATATATTTATAATATTATTATAATATTATATTATATTACATTATATGATATAATATTTAATATTATTATATTATTATAATATGTTATTATTATGTAATCATATATTATTATATTATTATATTATATTATTATTAATATAATATAATTTTATAATAATATTATAATATAACATAATATTATATTATATAATATTATAATATCATAATAATAATAATAATATATTATATATATTATATTTATAATATAAATTTATATATTATAATATATTATTATTATATTATATTATTATAATATTATATTATATTATATTTTTTTGATGAGAGTATTTTCATCTGAGTATGTCATTGTCAGATTATCAAATATTTGATAATCTGGATAGCCACGTCTCTTCTTGGTAATCTAGATTATCTCATGAGAGGTAATCTGGATTATCTAGCAATCTAGATTACCAACTTAAAAGGTATACCAAACATGATAATTTGATGGAGCTCTTTTAAATTATCAGCAATCTGGATAGAATGCTAGCTACCAAATACAATCTAAGAATTTTGTGAGAGTTTCTCCCTCTTAGAGCCTATTCTTTTGGACTATCCTTGATTCTATTCAGATAGATAAGTATGGATCCATCGTAATTTGAAAATTGAGGGACTTCCATAATCTCCTTCATTATCTAAGTTCTAATCTATTGTGATCACCATAAATGGATTCCATTAAGAATTCGAATTTTGAAATATGGGTGAAGAAGCATGGATCCATAATGATTTTGGTGGGTGAAAGTCAAGGGATTTCTATAATCTCCTTTCTGATTGCCATCTCCTTCCTTATTTGGATCCTGTCAAGAATTCAAATTTTGAAATATGGATGAGGAAGTACAAATCCATCATGATTTTAGTGGATGAAACTTAAGAGATTTCCATAATCTCCTTCCTTATTGCGATCTCCTTCCTTATTTGGATCCTCTTTCTTTATATGGATTTTGCGATCTCTTTCCTTATCTAGATACTGAGATCTCCTTCCTCGTTTGGATGCTATGATCTCCTTCTTCGTTTGGATTCATATCATATGGCCCCCAGTTTCGGGCCTAACTTGGATAGCCTTCGGTCTAGTTGATGCCTAATCGAGGTGGAGATGATCAATGGTTGATGGTGTTGGAAATTGTATCCTAAAGCCAATCATCTATATTGTAGATAGTTGAGCTAAATATAATTATAATTAAATTATTAATAAATAAAATTATTATTTTAATCTTTTCATCATTTTATGCATCTTCTTGAAATGAACTCTTCTGTGATGAAGTCCTTAGGACTATTTAGACCTAACAAAGAAGGATTTATCATTTAGTCCTCAAACGTGTTTGCGATCAAATGATTTGTTGTTACCCAGGACGATAATGTATCAAGTGTAGGTCATTGTGTGTCATAAGTATTGGTTGTCCTCTTAATCAAGAAGTATGAAGATACTGTTATGGCATGCAGGTGAAGTATAGAGCTACATTTCACTGAACATGATCCAACTGCGAAGCTCCCTACTATCAAGAGTTGCTCGTGAAGGATATGGGTATAAGTATCCCTTAGACCTGAGATCACCATGGTGACCTACAAGCAACTCACTGCACTTAGGTATTAGACTACCTGAATTTTTAATTCAGTGACGAAAGGCTACTGGATGCAGTCAATTACTTGGCTTGTCGGTGTGTAAGTCAAGATGAAATTAATCCCTCCAAGTATTGGAGCAAGTGCATCACTATATTTTAATTTAGCAAATCCTCAATTGAGATGGTCCATGTGATGGACACTGAGTTTTGAAATATACTGTGGATAAATTTTAGGATTGATAGTAAATCCTAAATTATTCTTTGAGCATCGAGGTCAAGGAGATGAATTATATGGTAACCATATGCCATAGATTCATCGATGTTGTATTGTAATTATTCGATCTATCTGAATATCGGGTACCATTGCTAGATGGTCATATCGATTGGTACAAAAAATTAATTTTTGTGCTATCGACTTAGGATTCGAACCTATGAGATCACACATAATAGAAATTTCTATTTGATCTGATGGCTAATATTGAGTCTCAATGATCTAAGACTCTATGCTCAAGAATCTCACTGGATTGAAACTCTATGACTAAGAGTTTCACTAATCTAGGACTCTGAGTTCTTCATATCTGGAACTCTCTGATCGAGAGTTCTGATGATCTAAGACTCTATGGTCAAGAGTCCCACTAGATTGGAACACTATGACCAAGAGTCCTAGTAGACTAGGACTCTGAGTTCTACTCATTTGGGACTCTCTGATCAAGAGTCTCACTGATCTAGGACTCTATGATCGTGAGTTTGATTCGTTTGGAACACTGGGTTCAAGAGTCCCACTGGATTGGAACTCTTCAAGAGTTTCATGTTGATGGAACTCTGATGCTCGGTAACCCACCCGATTGGGACTCTAATATTTTTAGAGGATTAATTAGTAATTCAATTACTGATTAGCTTAATTTAATTGAGCAATGAGGATTTGATCAAGTCCAATTGAATTTAATTTGATTGGATTTGACCCGATTAGGTCATGAGATGACCTGATCGCTAAAGAAGATTTAATCCTGATTTGATCAGGACCTGGATCTAATTAATTTTTAATTTAATCAAAATTTTATTGATTTGAATTAAGCCTAATTTGGTTGGGTTAAATCTGATCTAATTGGTTTAAATTAATTGATTTGGTTGAAACAAATTAGGACCAAGTCAAATAAGATTTGAATTCTCCCTAGCACCCACCGTATTTGACTTTTCCACCTTGACCCATGCCCTCCTCTAATTTTTGAGTGAAATTTCTCATGCAGAAATAAATGTGCACCCTTCCTCTCTTCTGCCTTTGACCTGGTCCAAGGGTTGGACCAGTTTAAACTAAGTTGAATTTTGAATTCAACTTGGTTTGAAATTTGAAAAATCTAATCTCTTCCTTTTCTATTCTCCACACCTACCTATCTTTTATCGCACATTTTTTTTGGATGATTTCAGATTGAGGGTGAGCAAAAGGAGAGTCCTTCTACTCATCACCCTCTTGGATGAGGCATTGGAAAAGAATAAGATCCCATTTGAATTCAAATACTAGAAGTTGGTTGAAACTAGTTCAACCAATCTTAACCTATGCACTCCACACGGAATTTCCACTTATTTTTCATGCAATAAATTATGAGAATTTTTGTGCTAAAGCCTAAGGGGTTAACTTTCTGTTGTAAAAATTTGAAAATGATTGGGCATTGGTGTTGGACGAAAAAAATCCTGGAGTGAAGGTGAGTAGAATTCTATAGCACTTTATTTTTCCTTCATGCCTCTATTCTCTTCTAATTTTTGTATCAAGGACATCCAATTTTTAGATATGATCTAAATAGAATTTATAGATTCGAAAGTCATCTTTCCATGAAAACTTGTTTTATGAAAAAAACTCTACATAGAGAGGGCATGAGAGGGTTTTTAGTGTGTCATGATTTTTGGACCGAGTGAAATCCAAGACTTGGGAATCTGGGTTCAGGTGGAGAGATCGAGTACTGTGAGCATCGGATCACCACCAAATTTGAAACACCACTTCATCATCCTCCAAAGCATATATTTAATTTTTTAGAGTATCTAAAAAATCAGAAAGAAGATAATCAATTGAATCGATTGTGATCAACCACTAAAGACCCCAACAAAAAGCTAGCACTCCAATGGGGTTGATCGGGACCAGGAGCTCCGTGTGGATCAATCATAGAGGCCGGACATATGTGCTGGTATGGTATGACACCAAAGCATTATCCAGTAGATTCAAATTATGGTGATCAGCTATCCACGCATAGGTATCGAGTTCTGAACTCATATCGATCAACAGATTCGATTTGCTGATCGATCATATTTAAATTTTAAATTATATATTATCATATCTAGATCCTGAGTAGGGTTTAAATTGATTAGATCAATGCATGGAGTAAATTAATATTTATTTTTGCTACTATTTTATTCAAAAAAAATTTGAAAATGCATGCTAAAAATCTTGCTCGATTTCCTACATTGGTATTAGAGCAACCAAGTTGCTTGACATGTCTAATATATAATTAAAAATTAAATGTTAGTATATTTGATATGCTTAATCTAGATAACTTAGTAATCGAGAATGAATAAGCCACCAAGCTATCCGATCATAAGGGACAAGTATGGTTTAAAGGCCATCTCCTCCCATTCAGTGGGGATCCCTTATGGTGGTAGGGGTGCCACCTTAAACTCATTCATTAAGATGAACAGTGAAAGAATTTTAATGATTAAAATTATTTTAATTAAAAAATTAAATATGAATATATTTTAGATTAAATCTAAAAGGTTGATTCATAGTTTAATTTTCATTATGTTTTATTTTCTATTTAAAACTAGCAATAGGTTGCTATTTAAGAAATGAGCCAACCCATTTCTAAAATGAGTCAATCCATTTGACAAATAGAAAATAAAAATCTTTTAAAATTAAAAAATTATTTTTAAAATGTCGAACCCTAATCCATCAGCCCAAAAACTTAATTAAAAGAATTAAGTATTATTCATAGGGTCTAGAATTGTGAATTAAGATCCTAAGACAAAATTATAAGATTGTGGGATAAAGAGTTAGATGAATTAGGTTCATAAATTGGATTAGACCTAAGATTAGTTAAAGAATGGATTAATCTAAAGTAATTGATCAAATCTAAGTAATTATTAAATTAGATTAGATCAAGGACACTCTAGAATTAACTCCAATGGTTGTAGTTAGATGAGTCCATGTCTTTAAAAAGATCAAGATGGACTTAATTCATGGCTAAGCAGTCTAGTTCGAAATTACTAAGTTGATCAGATTAAACTTAATTAACCAGTTGGTGTCTAAGGTAAGTTTGGCAGTTTAGATCGGTGATTTTTAATTGAGAGCTACTCGCACTGATTCGATCTTTAATGAGTTAATGGCATATCCCTTCCATTGATCTCACTTATCTGATCGATATGGCTGATTGAAATTTGATTAGATCACTTGGTAATTCAGACTAACCCATGTCATTAGGAATCAGTTTGACTAATTTCAATCGGTATGACTGAACTAGGTGCCCATGGACTTAAATTGATCCAAGTCCTAATCTATTGACTTGATGAAGTCAGTGGAAGAATTTAACTTAATAAAGTTAGTAGAAAAAATTTAGTTCGTGTCCTTTCTATCCTTAAATCATATGTAAATTAAATTTTTTAAATTATTAGATCCTTAAAATGACTAAGTTATGGGGATAACTGAGTCATAGCCTCCCATTAAGGTGAATAATAATAAGTCCAATTTTTTAGGTGAACATTGGAGGTGTCTTACACCTGGTATTTATTTGGATATTGAAATTACTATACATCATATGATGATTAGGTCGCACTCTCTTAATGGTGATCAGGTTAGCTAGAGCTTTTTTCGGACCTAGTTATTATTGGTTTAATGCACCAAAGTCAATCATGTTAATGGTTGGACCTAACCAGACCTTTTCAGTGGAGGCCATAGCCTACTGATTTGGCATCTGGGGCAAAATCTAAATACTAAAAATTATTTAAAAAAATAATTGATTATGAACCTACCTGTAGATGGTTATCTGGGGCAAAACCTAATTGATTGTGAACCTATCTAAGAAAGGCTATCTTTCGATAGGCCATGGAATTTCGCTCTTGAAGAAAGATTGCCCAACAACTCCTCAAGAGAGAGAGCATATGAGTAGAATACCATATACTTCGATAATGAATTCTATTATGTACGTCATGATGTATACGAGACCAGATATGGCATACTCACTAGGAGTAGTGAGTAGATATTAGTCTGACTCAGGTGAGAATCATTGAAAGGTTGTGAAGACAATCTTGAAGTATTTGAGAAATACCAAGGACCAGTGGCTCATCTATGGAGATACTGACTTGAAACTTGTAGGATATACTGATTCTAGTTTTCAGTCAGATCATGATGATAGCAAAAATATGTCAGATTTTGTGTTTATCCTAAATGGTGGAGTAGTCTACTGGAAGAGTTTCAAGCAGCATACTATAGTCGATTTTGTGTACGAGGTAGAGTTTGTCACGGCATCTGATGCTGTGAAGGAAGCTATGTGGCTGCTAAAATTCATTGGTGAGCTGGAAGTTGCACCCTTTTTGGATGATCTGATTCTGCTATACTATGACAGCACTGGAGCCATAACTAAAGCGAAGGAGCCGAAGGCACATTAGAGCATCAAACATATTCTACGTCGCTACCATCTTGTATGAAAAATCATGAAGTATGGTGACATCAAGCTTCAGAAGATTGACGAAAAAAAGAACGTGGCTAATCCCTTTACTAAAGCTCTAGGAATCAAAAAGTTCGATAATCATAAATGAAAGATGGATATTCGATACTATTCTAAGTGGCTTTAGTTTAAGTGAGAGTTGTTGAAAATTGTATCCTAAAATCAATCATCTTGATTGTAGATGGTTGAGCTAAATATAATTATACTTAAATTATTAATAAATAAAATTATTATTTTAGTCTTTTCATCATTTTATGCATCTTCCTGAAATGAACTCTTCTATGATGAAGTCCTTAGGACTATTTAGACTTGACAAAGGAGGATTTATCGTTTAGTCCTCAAATGTGTTCTCGATCAAATGATTCGTTGTTACTCAGGATGACAACATATCGAGTGTAGGTCATTGTGTACTATACGTGTTGATTGTTCTCTTAACCAAGAAGTATGAAGATACTGTTATGGCATACAGGTGAAGTGTAGGGGTACATTTCACTGAACGTGATCTAACTGTGGAGCTCTTTACTGTCAAGAGTTGCTCGCAAAGGATATGGATATAAGTATCTCTTAGACCTGAGATCACCATGGTGACCTACAAGCAACTCACTACACTTAGGTATCGAACTACTTGAATTTCTAATTCAGTGATGGAAGGCTACTGAGGGCAGTCAAGTACTTGGCTTATCGGTGTATGAGTCAAGATGAAATTGATCCCTCCAAGTGTTGGAGCAAGTGTATCACTGTATTTTAATTTAGCAAATCCTCGGTTGGGATGGTCCATATGATGGACATTGAGTTTTTAAATACACTATGGATGAATTTTAGGATTGATAGTAAATCCTAGATCATCCTTTGAGCATCGAGATCAAGGGGATGAATTATATGATAACCATATGCCACAAGTTCGTCGATGTTGCATTGCAATTATTTGACCTATTCGGACGTCGGATACCATTACTAGATGGTCACATCGATTAGTACAGAAAATTAGTTTCTATGCTACTGGCTTAGGATTCGAACCTATGGGATCACACACAATAGGAGTTTCTACCTGATCTGATGGCTAATATTGAGTTTCGATGATCTAAGACTCTATGTTCAAGAATGCTACTAGATTGGAACTCTATGACTAAGAGTCCCTCTAGTCTGGAACTCTGAGTCCTTCGTGTTTGGGACTCTCTGATCGAGAGTCCTGATGACCTGGGACTCTATGGTCAAGAGTCCCACTGGACTGAGACACTATGACCAAAAGTTCTAGTAGACTAGGATTTTGAGTTCTACTCATTTGAAACTCTCTGATTAAGAGTTTCACTGGTCTAGGACTCTATGATCGTGAGTTTGATTCATTTGGGACGTTGGGTTCAAGAGTTTCACTGGATTGGGACTCTTCAAGAGTTTCATGTTGATGAAACTCTAATGCTCGATAACCCATCCGATTGGGACTCTAATATTTTTAGAGGATTAATTAATAATTTGATTGCTGATTAGCTCAATTTAATTAAGCGATGAGGATTTGATCAAGTCCAATTGAATTTGATTCGATTGAGCGCTAGAGAGATTCGATCCTGATTTGATCAGAATCTAGATCTAATTAATTTCTAATTTGATTAAAATTTTATTGGTTTGAATTAAGCCTAATTTGGTTGGATTAAACCTGATCTAATTGGGTTAAATTAATTAGTTTGGTTGAAACCAATTAGGACCAAGTCAAATGAGATTTGAATTCTCCCTAGCGCCCACCATATTTGACTTTTCCACCTCGACCCACGCCCTCCTTTGATTTTTGTGTGAGATTTTTCATGCAGAAATGAATGTGCACCCTTCCTCTCTTCTATCTTTGATCTGGTCCAAGGGTTGGACCAGTTCAAACTAAGTTGAATTTTGAATTCAACTTGATTGGTTTGAAATTTGAAAAACCTAATCTCTTTCTTATCTATTCTCCATGCCTACCTATCTTTTGTCGCACATTTTTTTTTGGATGATTTCATATTGACGGCGAGCAGAAGGAGAGTCCTTCTGCTCGTCACCCTTTTGGATGAGGTGTTAGAAAAGGATAAGACCCCATTTGAATTCAAATAGTAGAAGTTGGTTGAAACTAGTTTAACCAATCTTAACCTATCCACTCCACATGAAATTTCCACTTATTTTTCATGCAATAAATTATGAGAATTTTTGCGCATGAAGCCCGAGGGGTTACCTTTCTGTGGAAAAAATTTGAAAGTGATTGGGCATTGGTTTTAGGCAAAAAAAAAATTCTGGAGTGAAGGTGAGCAGAATCCTACAGCACTTTATTTTTTCTTCATGCCTCTATTCTCTTTTGATTTTTGTATCTAAGGACATCCAATTTTTAGATATGATCTACATAGGGTTTATATATTCGAAAGTCATCTTTCCATAAAAATTTATTTCATAGAAAAACTCCACACAGAGAGGGCATGAGAGGGTTTTCAGTGCATTTGGGCCGAGTGAAACCTAAGACTTAGGAATCTAGGTTCGGGTGGAGAGATCGAGTGCTATGAGCATCGGATCGCCACCAAATTTAAAACACCACTTCATCATCCTTTGAAGCACATATTTTTATTTTCTAGAGTATCTAAAAGATTAGAAAAAAGATGATCGATTGAATCGATCACGATCAGCCATTGAAGGCCCCGGTAAGGAGCTAGCCTCCAGTGGGGCTGATTGGGACTAGAAGCTCCATGTGGATCAACCATAGAGGCCAGACATGTATGCAGCTATGGTGTGATACTAGAGCATTATTTGATAGATTCAGATTATGGTGATCAGCTATCCATGCATAGATATTGAGTTCTGAACTTGTATCGATCAGCAGATTCGATTTGCTGATTGATCATATTTAAATTTTAAATTACATATTATCATATCTAGATCCTGAGTTGGATTTAAATTGATTTGATCAATACATGCAGTAGATTAATATTTGATTAATATTTACTTCTGCTACTGTTGGGGATAAATTTCACTTCCACCAAAGTCCAGCCTAATGTTTAGCCCAATGCAACCAATAATCACGGAAGAGCTTCAGTGGTCGAGCCCTAGCCGAACTCCTTCAGCTACTCGAATTCTACAGTGATTGCACCTCAATCAAACTCCTTTTCGATTGCTCCTGCAGTCGAATTCCTATGGAAGCCAAACTTTCTCTGCACTCCTTCTTCAGTCGGACTCCTACGGAAGCCAAACTCCTTCCGGATCTCTCCTTCAGTCAGACTCCTATGGAAGCCGAACTTCTTCCAAACTCCTTTAGTCAGACTTCTACGGAAGCCAAACTTCCTCCACACTCCTTCTTCAGTCGGACTCCTATAGGAGTTGAACTTCCTCCGTATTCCTCCTTCAGTCGGACTCCTACGAGAGCCAAACTCCTTCAATCGAACTCCTATAGGAGTCGAACTCCCTCTACACTCCTTTAGTCAGACTCCTATGGGAGCTGAACTCCTTTCGAATCTTTTCTTCAGTCAGACTCCTATGGGAGCTGAAGTTCTTCCAGATCTCTCCTTCAGTCGAACTCCTACGGAAGCCGAACTCCTTCAGTCGGACTCCTATGGGAACCAAACTTCCTCCGCACTCCTCCTTCAGTCGGACTCCTACGGGAGCCAGACTCCCTCTACGCTCCTTCTTCAATCGAACTCCTATAGGAGTCGAACTCCTTCCGAACTTCTTCAGTCAAACTCTTACGAGAGCCGAACTTCCTCCGACCTCCTTCATCAGTCGGACTCCTATGGGAGCCGAACTCCTTCTGGACTCCTCCTTCGATCGAACTCCTTCTAGACCTCTCCTTCAGCTAGCATTCCTCTCGAATGATCTTCTCTAGCCGTATTTCCTTTGAAAGTCCGAACTCCTCTAGAATTGATATATATCGAGGTTCTTTACCAACCAATGCCTACTTCCTCTGAGCTATGGCTATTAAATCTCGATGAACGATCACCATCAGTCTACTACAGATGCACTACAGGTAGCACCTCCCTTCATGATAGACTCCACTAGGCCTTGAGTGGCCCGCTATTGGATGGTATGGCTATCATTATCAGCTTGACAATACCTTTCTCTCCATACCGAACTCCATCAGCCTCGAGCGGCCCACTGCCAGACAACTGCAGCTGTCACCATCAATCAAGCTTCGCTTATAAAAAGGAATCCTTTAGATATATTTTTTCTAAGCTTTAAGCTCTCTGCTCCTTTCCGAAACTCTGCCGAACTTCTGCCTAAGCACTCTATTTCTGGTGGCCAGAAGAGCTGACTTGATCGTCGGAGGGTTCCGCCAGAGCCACCACCATCGACTTCGGATGGGACTTTATTTTGCAAGTCACCGACGGCGACCTCATCCTCCTCGACTCCAGCATGATCCGACATCAATCAGATTTTATAATAATAGAATTGACGCTAGAGGAAGGACCTCTATCTCTGAGGTATCCTTGTTCTTAAAGAAGTACTCAGCTGATCCTGCCGACCTTCTTCTCCAAGATTCATCTCCATCCTCTTCCTCAATTCTAAGAATTGCCTCAAAAGAAGGCGACCATCCGAGAGATCTACCACTTCTGTCGTTGGATCTGAGTCAGATCCATCCACCCCTGCTCCATCATCGGCACTTCAATCTCCACCTCCACCGACGATCGTGGTAGATCTAGAGCAGTTTAACCTGCTGATGCAGTAAGTTCAGGGTCTCACCGAGATGGTGTGGACCATGTGGTAGCCCCCAATGGTGACTCCACCAAAAAATACACTATCAGGATATCGAAAATCGATCCCAAGAAAGAGCACTTGGGCTAGCATGCCCGTCACCCTTGAAAAGAAGAAATAGAGAGTAGAGGATCCATGTTCGGATCATGGTTCTCCTTTGGTGGAGATCTTCTCCATCTGTAGCTGGAAGCCATTCAAGATCTACGACTGAGATGACATCCTCGATCACAAACTACAGAAGATGGAACAGTAGATTGAGAAACTCCGCCATGTCATCCCAACTTGCTATGACGACGTCTGCATCGATCCTCCTTTCTCTCCTCGAATTATGCAAGAGCCCATTTTGCCGAACTTCAAGCTTCCTCAATTTGAAAGCTATGATGGAACCTTTGATCCGGTTGATCATCTGAAGGCCTTCCAGACCATGATGCTACTTCATGGCGCACCAAATGTCATATTATGTCGAGCTTTTCCATCTATCTTAAAAGAAGTAGCAAGAAACTAGTACTCGATGTTGAAGTCAGGTACGTCTTCTCTTTTGATCAGATGAGCCATCAATTTGTGGCCCACTTCATCAGCAGCCGACATCCGCACCGAGGTTCAGATTTTTTGATGAATGTCAAGCAGAAGAGGAAAAATTCATCCGAACTTATGTCATTTGATTTAATACTGTGGCATTGGAGGTTCGGGACTTGGACCAGTCTATTGCAATGGCCGCACTCAAGGACGGCTTTCAAAAGAATGATTTATTATTTTTCTTGGAGAAGAAGTATCCCAGGGACTTTGTCGATCTACTAGCCCGGGCTGAGAGATATGCCCGTACGAAAGAAGCATTCAAGTTGAAGAATGAAGAAACCATAGGAGAGTGGCGGGCGAATGAGTCTAATAGACCCACCATCGATGGAGGACCGAGTGAAGTTCGATCGTGCTCACGGACTCCCCTCGAGCGCAAGCGAGCTCGAACTCCTTCTCGAGCTCATCATCACGGAAGCTCCGACAGAAGGGCACGAAGAAGTCCTCTCCCTAAAAGGTTTCACAACTATGCCCTCCTTAACACTCCTAAAGCTCAAGTTCTGATGGAGATTAAGAATCAGCTATCAAGATCAGAAGAATTACGATCTTCCCCAAACAAACACGATCAATGCAAGTACTGCCTCTACTATCATGACTATAGCCACGATACTGAAGAATGTATTCAGCTCCGAGATAAAATCGAGGAGTTCATCAGAAGGGGGTGGCTGGATCGATTCCTTAGACGCCAGTCTGAAGCAGAAGAAGATCGGCCAAGGGCATTGTCATAGCCAAAACCATCAATGACGGAGGAATAACAAGAAGGTCAGTCGCCTCCCGACATCATCAATGCTACCTCTAGGAGGGGCTTGGTACTTCGATGAGCCATCATCTTTCAGCCTTAAAGCCAAGAAAAGCTTGCTCCAAATTGAGAAGGTCGGCATGAGATAGAGGTCATCTGATCCAGAACTTATCCTCTAAAGAAATTCGGAGGAACAACACTCCCACGATCCTGAAATATAAAAAATCTAAGGATATGCTGCCAGTAATTTTTCTTTAATAAAATTTTTTTATTTTAATAATATTATTTTTTAGTGCAAAAATTATGTGATGATAGAAAAGAAGTAGTCAATAGTGGTCGTATTAGAAACAGGAGGAGAACCTCATCCTAACATGAGCAAGTCGAAGTCCTTCAACCTTGGCTAGAGATAAGATCTCTTCCGAGCTTCAGAGTCTATGTCAATAGAAGATAAGATCTCCTTCAACCTCGGCTAGAGATAAGATCTCTTTCGAGCTTCAAAGTCTACGTCAATAAAAAATAAGATCTCCTTCAACCTCGGCTAGAGATAAGATCTCTTTCGAGCTTCAAAATCTGCGTCAATCAAAGATAAGATCTCCTTCAACCTCGGCCAGAGATAAGATCTCTCTCGAGCTTCAAGTCTACGTCAATAGGAGATAAAATCTCCTTCAATCTCGGCTAGAGATAAGATCTCTCCCGAGCTTCAGAGTCTACATCAATAAGAGATAAGATCTTCTTCAATCTTGATCAGAGATAAGATCTCTCTCAAGCTTCAAAGTCTACGTTAATCGAAAATAAGATCTCCTTCAACCTTGGCTAGAGATAAGATCTCTTTCGAGTTTCAGAGTCTACGTCAATAAGAGATAAGATCTCCTTCAACTTTGGCCAAAAATAAGATCTCTTCCGAGCTTCAGAGTCTACGTCAATAGGAGATAAGATCTCCTTCAACCTCGACTATTGGAGATAAGATCTCCCCCAAGCCTTAGAATCTACGTCAATAGAAGATAAGATCTCCTTCAACCTCGACCACTGGAGATAGGATCTCCCCCGAGCTTCAACATCTATGTCAATCGGAAATAAAATCTCCTTCAATCTCAGTTGGAGATAGGATCTTTTCTAAGCTTCAATGACTGCATCAATAGGAGATGAGATCTCCTTCAACCTCGATTAGAGATGAGATCTTTCCCCACCCTCGACTTCAACTTCAACCTCGGTTGGAGACAAGAATTCCTCCGAGCCTCAACTTCAACTTCAACCTCCATTGGAGATAGGATCTCCCCCAAGCTTTAACGTCTATGTTAACAGAAGATAAGATCTTCTTCAACCTCAGGTGGAGATAGGATCTCTTCCGAGCTTCAATGACTGCGTCAACAGGAGATGAGATCTCCTTCAATCTCGGCTGGAGATGAGATCTCCCCCCAGCCTCGACTTCAACTTTAACCTCGGCTGGAGACAAGAATTCTTCCGAGCCTTGACTTCAACTTCAATCTCTGCTGGAGATAAGATCTCTTCTGAGCTTCAACTTCAATGGGTACAGAGTCCGGAAAAGAACTTCGACAGTCATCTTTTTGTACTCTCTTTCTTCGAATTTCAAACTCGAGAGTGGGGGAGACTATTGTTGGAGATAAACCCCGCTTCCATCGAAGTCCAGCATGATGTTTAGCCCAATGAAATTGGTAATCATGAAAGAGCTTCAACGATCGAGCCCCAGCCGAACTCCTTCAGCTGGTCGAATTCTATAGCAACCACACTCCAGTCGAACTCCTTCTGGATTGCTTCTATAGTCGGACTCTTACGGAAGTCGAACTCCCTCCGCACTCCTCCTTCAGTCGGACTCCTACGGAAGCCGAACTTCTTCTGAACTCCTTCAGTCGAATTCCTATGAGAGCCGAACTTCCTCCGTACTCCTCCTTTAGTCGGACTCCTATGGGAGCCAAATTTTTTTCAGATCTCTCCTTCAGTCGGACTCCTACGGGAGCCAAACTTCTTTAGTCGGACTCCTACGAAAATTGAACTTCCTCCGCACTCCTCCTTCAATCAGACTCCTACGGAAGCCAAACTCGTTTCGAACTCCTTCAGTCAAACTCCTACGGGAGCTGAACTTCCTTCGGACTCCTCCTTTAGTTGGATTCCTATGGGAGTCGAACTCCTTCTGGACTCCTCCTTCGGTCGAACTTCTTTCGAACTTCTTCTTCGATCAAACTCCTTCAGGAGTCAAACTTTTTTCGGACCTCTTCTTCAGCTAGCATTCCTTCCGGATTATCCTCTCTAGCCGTATTTTTTTTGAAAGTTCGAACTCCTCTGAAATTGATATATGTTGGGGTTCTCCACCAACCAACACCTGCTTCCTCTGAGCTATGGCTATTAAACTCGATGAACGATCACCATCAGTCTGCTATAGACGATGCTACAAGCGATGCCTCCCTCCATGATAGACTCCATCAGGCCTTGAGTGGCCCACTATTGGATGATATTACTATCACTATCAGTCTGATAATATCTTCCTCTCTGTATCAAACTCCACCAAGCCTCGAGCAGCCCACTGCCAGATAGCTATAGCTGTCACCATCAATTAAGCTCCGTCTATAAAAAAGGACCTTTCAAATATATTTTCTCTAAGCTCTAAGCTTTCTTTTCCATTTCGAAACTCTACCGAACTCCTACCTGAGCACTCCATTTTTATTGATCAGAAGAGCTGACTTGATCATCGAAAGATCCCACCGAAGCCACCACCATTGACTTCGGATGGGACTTTATTTTGTAGATCACCGACGGTGACCTCGTCCTCCTCGACTCCAGCATGATCCGGCATCAATCAGATTCTACGATAATAGCTGCTATTTTATTCAAAAAAATTTTGAAAATGCATGCTAAAAACTTTGCTCAATTTCCTATGATGGTCCAACTGTTGAAGTTGGCATCGTTCACCAACTCATGGATCACCTATGAGACTTTTGACAAGCTCCCTTTATCATCTTTCTATCTCTTCTTATTCTTTCTTTCCTTATTGGTCTGTGGAGGACTTTAGTTTATTGAAAAAGAGAAGCCATGGGAAGCTTGGTCGGCTCTGATTGGATTTGATCGACATCAGTTGATCTATAGATGATCGGATCTAGCCAACGTCTAGCTGATTTGGAGGCAATCAAATCTGATCAACATCAGTTGATATATAGATGGTCGGATTTGGCCAATGTTTGGACCGATATGATCTTTAGGAACATGGTGGCATTCAAGTAACACGATGAAGTTTCTTTTATTGGACACTTACTCCTTCCCATAAATGGATCTAGATCCTTCTTACAGCGCCATTTTGTTTCTGTAAAAATATATCTTGGATCGAATTGGTTAGAGGTGGTCGACAATGGTAGGTCAGCAATAGTAAGATAGCAATAATAAGACCTACAAAATAAGTCCCCGGACTGGAGTTAGCTCCAGCAAGGATCCTCCAACACTCTAGTCAAAAATGCAGAACAGTGGAAAGGAGGGAGCATTTTGGGAAAGAAGTATTTTCATACCTTGTGGGTTCCTTGTGAGCCTTTATTTACAGGCAGAGGCTGAAGAGCCATAAGGAGAAAGGATAGTCAAGTGGTTAGCCCTAACTTATTGGGCCAGATATCCTTGTTGTCTCCTACTTTATCTGGAGAGATATTTTTGTTATCTCCTACCTCATTGGAAATGTTGGCTAGAGGAGAATTGGCAGTTAGCCCCACTTTATTGGATGAGATATATTGGTCATCCTCCTTATCTACTTATGGCAGGTTGACACATGGATTCTGAGATTTTTCTAGCTGGCATGGATCAAATACAATATTTTTTTGATATATCAACTTGGGTCAGTCATCATCAAGGTCGGATCGGGCCTAGCTTCCCTATGGGTCGGTTTTAACCGAGGAAAGAATTTTCTATCCACATCACTGCTCCTTTGCCAATAAGGGAGAGACTACTCCTTGAAAAGGTTGTCCAAGATCATGAAATAGGTCGGTGCTCAAGGTGGCATTCTTTGCCTTCTACTTTCTTTAGGAAAAAAAAGTAGGTGCTTTCTCCCACGGGCTAATCAAGTTCTAGGAAAGATCCAAGCCTAGGTTCGAATCAGGCTCGAGCCTAGATTTTTTTAAAAATTTTGTTTTGGGCCTAAGCCCAACCAAAAGAACAATAAAAAAATTCAGATTGGGCTCAAGTATGGCATGTCCTGGCCCAGCTTGGCCCATTTCCAGCCATGATATAGAATCCTCTCTTCTTCGGATATGTCATTGAAATTATTTTTATATTATCTTTATAAATAAGTTATTTAACTTTAGTATACTTATTTCTCACTTTCTCATCCATTATTTTGTGGCATATATCTTTCAATAAATTTGCTTCAATCGCATTTAGGTCATTTCTTTAAAACCTTATAGCCAAGATCCAGGTCACCAACATAATAGATAAATGTGTTTAAAATCCAAAAAGACATTTTGCTAAAGCTATTGCCTCCTTTCTTAAAGCCTATATAAAGGTATCCTCAAGCATTCACTCCTAAGTTTTCAAATCTAAAATCAATAAGGATCATGCTCCTATATTAAAAACTCCTTATCTTTTGTATATCTTCATTTCACTAACCCCTTTTCCTTACTTCGATTAACGTAGGATTGTTTACTCCCATCTTCAATTATGCAATCGCACTCAATTAGATAAACCAAAATATTTTCCTCAATTTTAAACATAAATCATCTATTTCAATCAATTCCACCTATCTTAAGCCATTTCAAATTCAATTCTCTCTATCTCTCTTCTACATAATTCTACATTCAATTGATCAATTACAAACCCATTGAACAATATTCTTCTTGATTTCATCAATTAACTTGAGAAAACAAACCTAAGCTCATCCGATCTTGCCTGATTAACTAACCCTATCCAATTATATCCAAACTACCCACCAATCCCCTCTTCTTTCTACCTAATTAAGGATTTATTGTTTCGATTAGACTTTCTAAGCCTGATTTGATCAATTTCTAGATATGCAAGTTGATTGACCAACTTAGTTTACTTTTGAGCCTAATAAATTTTTGAAACTAGGCCAAACAAGTGTAGGCTAAGCTCAAAAGTATTTCAATTAAAAACTTCATATTTTTTGGACATTTCTACTATACTAACAAAAAATATCCTAAAATAACCTAAAAATCCATCCCAAAATCATACAAAAAGGTAAAAGGGTGAAAACATGAAGTAGATATAATCTTATTGAATTCTTACTAACTTTCCTTCCCAATGAGCAAAGCAAACTACTTCTAGCTACTAGATCTAGGAGAGAGATTCCTATCTAGTGAACCACACTTTGATCTATATGTGGCTTTCTTCTCAAACAATCCTAAGATGTCGTTTAGTAGCTTCTCCATCCTTCTCCAATTCAAAAAATTTCAGACTCCAGCATTGGTTTTGTTCTTCCTCTAGCCATTAATAACCTCTTGGCAGAGAGAATTATATTCTTTCTCTCATTTTAGATCCATCTTAGGGGTTGTTTGAAACCCTATAGTTGGAGCTCCATGGTAACTCATGTTGCACCGTAGGTTGAGTTGTGAGAAATTAAGCTACAAGGTCTCAACTTTCCTAAGATGAGAAGTGGTGGAGAAGAAGGGGGTGAAGTGTGTGGGAAGGAAGGGGAAGAAGAGTGAGAAAGCAAGAGGAAAGATGGCAAGGATGAAAGGAAGAAGATGGCAAGGATAGCTTGGTGGACTCTTAAGTTTGTCCTCTACCAATCCATTGAGGATTTAGTGGCAAAAGAGCTTCTCTCCACTCTAAATATTTCCTCCAATCCCACCTTGCCTCAAAAAAAATCCTCCTCTTTCATTGCTTCTCTTCCAATCTCTACCACCTCTCCTCCAGCTGCATCCTTCTTGAGCTCATTGAGGAGCTTGATCACTTTGTCAATACTAACACTTCCTCCAACTTTCTTGCTATTACCAATGCCATGGTTGTAATCAAGTGCATTACCCATTTTCTTTATCAGCATTCTAACTATGACCATGATGAGGACTTATTCGATCCTATCAAGTAGATTATCAATGCCATGGTTGTAATCAAGTGCATTACCCACTTTCTTTATCAGCATTCTAACTACGACCATGATGAGAATTTATTTGATCCCATCAAGTAGATTTGGTATTGCATGGTTGCCAATATCATCGCCAAACTAGTCTTGCTGATGATGAGGAAAATGAGGAACAAAATGGAGGAGGCTATTGGGAACCCCATCATAAGGGTCAAGTCTCATCTAGAGGACACAACGAAGGTGGCTTTGGGCATAATTAGGATTTATTTGGAGGAGGTCGAGAAAGACTTGGGGCTTGCTTATCTTGAGGAGCTGCATAGGGGGCAGGAGTCTAAAGTGGGGCCATACCTGGTAGAGGGAAGGGATCTATGAAGAGATAACAAAGAGTAAGGAGATAGAGGTACTGAGGGTTTCGGGGCTCAAAGACGAAGGCACTAAGGAGTTGGAGGAGGTAGAGGCATAAAAGCAACTCGTTACACATTTATTTTGATCATCAATCAATCTATCACAAGATAGCCTAGAGTTGCAGTCTAATAAGAAAATTGGCTTACTACATAATTGAAGTTGCAGGCATCTAAACAATTAGGCTAGCACACACATGTAACTTGATCTGCATGTAGTTCTACTGTAGGATTATAAATAGTATTTTAGTTCTTTTGAACCTTTTTCTAGTCTTTGATCTCTTGCTTGAGCTTAGATTCTCCTTAACTTTAGCTTTTTTCTTCATTTTTCTTTCTTCTTCTTCCTCATTTCTCTCAAATCTAGGTCTCCCAAGACCAAGAAGCAAACTTCAATCAAAGATTCAGGAAGGTTAAAGCAAAGAAGTGTACAAATTAGGCGAAATTCCTGAAGAGTCTCTTCTAAAGAGGAAGAAGCAAGCCAATTTATGTCAATTTACTTTGGAGAAGCTTCTTTTCCTTATTTTGTTTTTTCTTTGATTTATATATATAATGATAATAGTGCTATTCTATATTTTGATTGAAATCAATAAGACCTTTGCTCCTTAATAATATATTGGCTTGTTGTCTTGTTGTCTTGTTCTTTTTTTTTTTTAGCTTATTTTAGGTTTTCTTATATACCTTGTAGATATTGGATTTCTCTATTTTTATTTTTGCAAGGAAAGGCAGCTAGATGGAAAGATATGATCTAGGATCCCCGGAGCTCACCCTCTAAAATGCCCTCTACATCATCAAAGCCCTAATATAAAGCATCCTAGGATATATTGGGGCTAGAATTCATTGTTTCTAGACCCATCCACTATGAACCTGTCTACTAGTACATGGTGGGTGTATCCTAGGCCCTTCCATATAAAAAAAATATAAGCTTAGGTGATTATCTAGGCTAGATGGAGAAACTCACTTCTTGAGCCATCTCAATAGTACCTTTAAGCCTTATCCAGATAGGATTTGGTAGATCTGCCAAGGGTTCTAGCTTTTAAGTCATAATAAAATGACTTATACCCATCCTGTATTATATGGTTTGTCATCTTGTCTTGAGGGGTGACCATAAGGCTCTCGGTCACAAATGTAGAAAAGGGATACATTACCTTTTAATTAAGACTAACTAACAAATTTTCTTATATTGATGGCTATATTTTTTCAAGTTCTCGATTCCCACAAAACCCTCTTAAAACTTAAAATCAAGCTAAACTTCTATTAAAATAGGATTCTAATTTTGATGGACTCCAAGGAGTCATGAACTGAGAAACTCTCCTTGTGTTAGGATTTCAAAGATTCTATGAATAATAAAAGTCCCATGTCCTCCAAAGTCCAATTTCATGGTGATTTGTTCATCATAAAACTTGAAACTTATCCAAATTAAAAATGCAAAATGACAAATAAATCTTAAATAATTTTATGATTAAGACATATTAGTACCAAATCCATGCTTTGGTTTCTTTTAACTTATATTATAATTAAAATATTTAGCGGTCACATGCATGTGCATGTTCATCATACTTAGTATATACTAAATATGCTAAAGACCCACTCACATGCAAGTTTCAAGTTTTCTAAAAGATCTTTCTTAAACTTATATTTCTTCTATTTTTGCCTTCTTTTTCAAGCTTCCTATATTAGCCTCAATCCCCCTCAGTTCCGCTAATAATTGCAGCATTTTGCTAACTATATATCCTACTTGACATGAATAAAGGTGCGCATTGGGGATGTAGCGATAGCAAATCCCGATGATTGGTGTGTTTGATTTCCACCATTATATCTTTCTAAAAATATCTTCCTATTTCTTCACATCCTTCACTATATGATCATCTTGGATGTATAGCAACAACTTGCAAGATGCTTAAATTCAAAAATGTAACTGTAAATGATATTGCTATACAAAACAATGCGAAACTTTTTTCCTGTAAACTATTTTCTCTTACAAATGTTTGTCGTGTCCTTTGCATAAAAAATGAAAATTTCATGTTTGCTAGATTAATTATGTTGCCATTTTCTAGAAAATTTTTAACTAGTTCTAACTATATCTATAGAGTTATTTGCAAGATGTTACAATATTATAGCCATTGAAGGGGTTTACAAGGTATTCTTGGGTATAAGAAGCGGGAGGGAACTTGATTACAAGAATGTTCTTGATTGGAAATGAGAGAAGAATGCATGGGTCATGTAGAAAGGGATGGCATGTAAAACAAATCTGCTTGTTCAAATGGTTTGGTGCTTGAGATGGTCATTATCTCTTTATAGCAAAAAAGTCATATAAAACATTACGAACTCTAAAAAAAGTGTATGATTTATGCAATGGATTTTGTGAGAAAATGAAATGCTAGAATCCATAAAGATGCCAATGTTTAAAACTGAGAAAGCAAATGTTATCAAAAGATTGGATATATCATTCCTCTAGGCTTTCCGTATTTAAAATCAATAAAAGCCTAAGTAAATTCTTTTCTTTTCTTTCTGGCCATTTTTATTTATTATCGTGCCACGAAACAATCCATAGTAATTTCAGAATAATTGTTTTCTTTCTACCTTTATGATAAATCATTATCTTCTCTCCACCTTCTACATCATGTTTTTCTCTTTCCTTCTCTCCAAGTACCATTTCTTTCATTTTCTATAAATTCAATCCACTAAACTATAAGATTTGATCCTGTAGTCTGAAAATTAAACTACCGGTGAACAATGATGTAATTAGAACAAACACAACTCAACTCAAGTAAGCCTTAATCCCAAACTAGTTGGGATACATGAATCCTTTTCCTCTATTCCACCATGTTTACATGTCGAGATATCGAGACCTTCCTTACTATTTCATCTCACATGATTTCGACCTAGCTTTCTTCTTTAGTCCTTCTACATACATCAAATCACTCTTTTGCATTGACGCATCTCTCAGCATAAGATGTACATATTCCAACAAACCAAGCCATCCTTCTTTCAATTTATCCTCAACTCTTACTCTATTTTCTTTTAGTATTACCAGACAACTAGCTTAACATTCTCATTTCAGTCACACATCCATTTCAATATTATTAAAACAAATATCAAAATTTAGTAATTAGTTGGCATGTCAATTTATGATGCACATAATTGACCCCATAATCACATTTCAGAACAGAATACGTAAACATTTTTTAATGTAAGCTACAAAGCTGACAGCACAATATTAGAAGATTATACTAATGCCATACATTGAGGATGGTCATTTCAGTTCTGAGATGTTTTAAAATTTATAGGTAAAATATATTCAGATGCATATGCTCCTATGGCAACACAAGCAGCCCTAAACTTGTTGTATCTTTGATGTAGAATTGTAAAGCCTGGTTACTCTCTTTGCATTCAATTAGTCATATTCTATTAAAAGGTTTGGGCAGCTTTACTCCATGAAACACTGAAATGAAATAAAGTGGAGTTAAACATGCATCAGAGGAGGACGATAAGGTGGCCAATTCATTAACAATTTAGGTGACAAGCCCCATATAGTCTTCTTCTTCTTTTGCGGCCTCTGAATGCTTCAAGGTTAGTACAGCTCCTCATAGAAAAAGCCTAGCATCATTTTGCTTCTTGATCAGTTATGCTTGGATGGCTGAAAAAGATCGATAGTTTAAATATAACCCACATATAATCAGCATCACCATAACGTTCAGGGTAGTGGTTGATATGATTGCTCTCTCTGGTCTACTAATCAAGTTACAGCCACTGCAAACCAATCTGTGTACCATATTGTGCATTATTACTGGTGCATATGGGCATCATATTTGTCTTAAACTAGTGCTTTCAATCTTGATTCTCCGAATGTCTAATGCTGGTCTAAGGTCCCTTGATTTAGTTTAGATTGGCCAATCTCCCCAAGCCACAAGGCATTTCAGGATATAGGCCTGCTCAATTTGTTGAGAAAATTCAACAGACAAGTGAGTGAAGGAGCCTGAAAAGCTGCAGGCTTTGCCTGTTGAATTTTTCAGCCAAAATTGCCGATCATCTGCTCAACCCATAATCTGACACCTTCATACATATACTCCATGAACAACTTCCAATAATTCCAATTTGCACATATGGTTGGCCTATCTTGTCCCATATTTATGATATAATTTGCAGGACCATATTTATGATCCATCATAGGTCTAGCTTTCTTAATTTGCAGCATTTACTCCTATAGACTTATTAAAGCTATCTTCATTTACTCCAATCTAGACAAGGATCGAGAAACACCGTTCCCTCATCCAAAAAGATCTTGTCTTAGATCCTTACTTCTATTATGAGCCTCCATATGTATGAAACCTAACCATGCAAACATGTTCATATGTGTCAGTTTTAGCCTTGATCTTTATTATTAGATTCTATCTCAACTTATAATTAACATCATATATGACAATCACAGGACCCTAGCTAATGGACTACAAAGTTCAGCCAAATTTTTCGATGCACCTGCAACATAGATGGTCGATGAAGCATGCACGTGAACATGATACCTTCTTTTATTCCCATGTGGGTAGGGAAGCGTCCATGGACATAGCATCACTCATCTCGAGTCGTTTGGCAATCATACAATGCTCACATGGTGGGGCTTTCAGAGACATCAACTTCATTTCATCACATATATAGGAGCCACAGCCCCACCAATAGCAACGGCTAACCAGCACTAGCTAACATGCATCACCCCATCTTCTGATTTGTCCCCAATGGCCTATAGTAAGGAGGTCCCCACTAAAGTCTGAGCCACTTTCATTGGTTGGAATGCAATTTTTATATTTGATTTGATCCTAACGACTAACAACCATCTACCGGTCCGTGGCTATAAATTGTGAGGGATGTAATTCCGCAAACATGTCGGTGAGCAACAGGGTCAGTTGTTTGTATGGGTCCCAAATTAAGTTTCTAGACTACCTTGTCCAAAATAATGTCTACAAGAGGACAACTTCTAGCGTGCAAGCAGTTGCAGTTATAACGCTTCAACTAGAACAAGTAGAGGTTTACACATGACTGAAAAAGTTAATTGTATTCTTTGTGTACATTGCACTTGCTTACATTTAAAATTTAAGGACATTGTTTCTAAAGGAAAGATTGGGCGAAGCTTAATCGCTTTCATTCAGTAAATGAAAGAGAGGGAGTACATCTAGAAGAATGAGAAAAAGGAACGAAAGAGAGGGTAGAAAGATGCAAAGAGAAACGAGAGCAATTATGTCGGCCAATACTGCTTATTCCTAGAATAACAATTCCAGGAGAACTGGAATGGTAGTATTCTTAGGATAAGGCCCTCTTATTCCTGCCCACTTTTACATGAGCAAAGACAACTATTTTGCAAGGAAGAAGAAATTTCGTCTGAACAAACACAGGAGAAATGACTCATTCCTATACTGCTGTTTCTTGTTCTTGATCAGAAAATACAACCTGAAATATTTGTTCAAGCAGGTCAGGTAGAATTTAGTCCAACGTATTGATTGCTCAATTCAAGTCACAGCCAAGCCCATCCTCTAATTCTAGACCAATGTACCAGATATAGATATGAAGTTAAGAACCGTGCTTCAGCTACATTTGTTATGAATCTCACAGAATTAGATCCAATTCAATGATCAGGATTTAACCACTCATTTCAAACCTGATATGAAAAGGACTTGTTATCCAGATTATTTTAGTCAAATCTTGGTTCAAGTCAGTATCTAACTCGATCACTTTTGTAAAATCTTTCAGTTTTTAGATGGTAAAAATACCCATGTAGCTACCTGGTTGCACCTAGCTTTTATGCTTTCTGCAAATAAAGCAAGCAGTTTACCGACAGCTACAACTCAATTCAATTAAAGGTTGATTCAAGCTCACTGCCAAGCAGATCAAGGCCAGGCCTCAATTTTTAGTTGGACATGAGAACCACCCAAACTTTAATGACGGCCAACTCGCAGAAATGAGTAGCAATTCAAGTTCAACTCCCATAATGTCTGGGGAGCAAAATTTAAACAGTTGTCCCTGAGCTCTGTTCTACAAAGTCTGATATACATTGTTGCCTTTTATGTTAATTGATTAGGGACTCAATGATCCCTCCACATAGATAGTTATCCTTCTATACAAGTTGATAGTTTTGGAAAGAAGGTATCGAGCATGAAATATATTACTAATCCATTATCTATCAGTTTAAGTTTTAGAGATCAATTACTTAGTCAACAGTTTTAAGCATAAATCAAGTAGTCTAGACTAAAAAGTTTGAAAATTGGTGGCAATTCCGGTGCCATATCACTCACTTATCCTTCTAGCAAAACCTTCGCGAGTATGGTACTTATTCCAGTGATTGATTAAAGCAATTAATAGGGGGACAGATCAGGCTCTGCGCCAAAGAATTTAAGTCCTTGGGGCAGGACTGCGCCGGTTCCAACCTCGCGAAGCATAAGGCCAAAGTCCTAAAAGTCCAAAACGTCAGAATCTTGAAAGAGAGTTCCTCACATGATCTTGTGCTCATCTTCCCAACGTCCCATCAATACTAACCCATTCTTTATATATATATATATATATAGAAAGAGAGAGAGAGAGAGAGAGAGAGAGAGAGAGAGAGAGAGAGAGAGAGAGAGAGAGAGAGAGAGAGAGGTTGTTTTCAATAAGCTTTTTCACTTCACACACAATTTGGTAGTATCAACACATCAGTACTTGCTGCCTCTAAATGCCACTGGGTTTCCTGTTTGGAACCAAGGTGGTCATTGGAGCAACAGGCCGAGGTTGGTATTACAGGGGATAAGAACTGACAATGAAATGAAAGATAGTTAAAAATGACAAACTGAAACCAAGGCACCAATTTGAAATATATATATATATATATAATAGATATAGCATGGAGATCCTACGTAATTTCCAACTTCTAATATCTCTTTGTCAATTCTTATTTCTGGAAGTCCAATGAATCAACACTCAATTAAGCAAGCCTTGATTTGGCATTCAACAACGCGAGCCCTTCTTGCACACAAGCGCGCCGGCCGACATTGTGATCGAGCTCACCAGAGAGGATGGCCGTGCCCCTAAGCTCGAGGCCTTGGCATAGCTCGACGAGGCTCCAGCACCGGAGGGTGTGAAGAAGGCACCATTTAACATTAGGTCCCCTTCTGATCTCCAGTTCCAGTTCTTCCACTCACTCTCTGAAGCATCCTCACGCTTCGTCACCTACACAGATGAGACCAATCAATCAGCATAGTTTACACTGAAGCTGGCCATTCTTTTACTTGTGTTGGACACCTAATACCTAATTTTGGGACAGTGCATGTTGCACTACAATTCATTGGGAGTCAAAAATTTGTTTCGCATTGCTCTCCATGTTGTTCTTGAGAAGTCCTAATCAATGACCAGTAAGTTCATGCATATGTGGTCTTCTATCACTATATAGAGCAATTTTTGTTAGCTTTTAGTGGAGTTACATTTTAGTGGTTCTTAAGGCAAGAACATGCAACATATAACACAATAAACATAGTACTTTACCTAACTAAAAGAGCCACTATAAGAGCATTGCAAAGCACATGATCATGGAAAGTACTGCACTGTCGGTGGGAACACATTATTTTACCCACCAAGCAGCCAAACTAATCATACCGGCAAATTTGACAAGCATGGATGTTACCTAGCTTTTGTTGTTTTTAAGACATCTTTTTAAAAAACCATGCAAGGAAACAACAAAGAACAACATAATTGAAGCTTCTTCACCGTTTCATCTATCAATTACTCCATGTCTGAAGGCATGAGTTCCAACTCTCCCCAGTTCTCAGAATATATGGCTGAACAATTAACACTTATTTGTCCACCACCGTTGGTTCAGCCAGGTCCCACTGATCAATGGCGGGAGATTGAATGGTCCATAGAATCAATTTGCATGATTTGTACGTTTTGCTCCTTTCAATTACCGTTAAATCATGGGATCCACTTGTATAACTGGACTCTATTGTTGTATATGGAAATTGTGATTTCTCCATTTACCAGTCTAAAATGGGGATTGACCAAATATAGTTGAGCTCCAGCTGATGCCATGTAAGGACAGGAGGTGCATGTGTCGTGAAGGATTCTACTTCCTTTATCCGAATCCACCGTTGGATCGCACAATATTAGCTTTGAGATCTATGCAGTCAGATGAACGAAAGAATTTGGATTGCTCTGTACTCTGTGCAAAGCATCGTCCAATGATTGACATTGTGAAAAAAAATTAACTAATCATTCATTCGTACGAAAGATACAACCGAATCCATCATATAATCTCACTAATTATACTAATCCCTAACTGCTATATATAATTGATAAATTAAGCAGTATCTAGACAAATCAGATGCGGTAGTTCGTACAATTTATTGCATAAACTATAGAGGATTCTTGCACAAGCGACAAGAACATAAAATTTTTGATTTGACACCAAGAAATTTTAGCAAGAAAGAATTTACTAACTAAATGATGTGAAGTTAATTTAGAAGGTCAGGGTGTGACAAAAAAATAAAAAATAAAAAATAAAAATAAAAAACTGTAGGAGGACTTATGCGACCATGGCCAAGTAGGGGTACATTGGCGTCACCTCTTTGGAGAACCGGTTATTTGGTGCCAAGAACCTATTCCCTTGGCTGTTTATGGTGGGGGCCGCGCTCCCTCCGATGGCGTACATCTCCCAGTGCGTATAGTCGTTATTCACCACATGGAAATACCCATGCCGACACCTGCCCATAACACCAGGAATAACTGATGGAATAACTATTCCAAATGGAATAACTATGACCAATATAATAGGAATAACGCTCACCTCGGCATCCTCTGAATAAGCCCCTCCCCGAAGTGGTTGAAGGCGATGGTGACCTGCATGTTCTTGTCCATCGTCAAGCCATCACTGTGCCCCAAGAGCATCACCTTGTCGTGGTGAGTCATGTAGTTGTTCGATATGGTGACCGCCGTCGAGCCATGGATCGCGTCGACGAGGCCGTCGTGGCAGCTCGACAGCGTGCAGTGGTCGACCCATACGTGGCTGCCTCCGAAGATCGACACGCCGTCGCCGTCCGACACCGTGCGCCACCCGTAGTGCTCCGGCGAGTCCCGGACGTAGGCATTCCCCCCCTGCTTGCAGTCGTGGATGTGGAGGCCGTGGATGATGATGTGGTCCACGTACTGGATGGTGATGCATGGCCCGCCGGAGATGTGCACGCTGGCGCCGCGGCCGTCGAGGGTCTTGTAGGAGTTCATGATCAGCTCCTCCTTGAGCTTGATCACCATGTCACGCTGGAAGATGATCCAGAGGGGCTCGTCTTGGATGACGGCGTAGCGCAAGGTCCCGGGTTTCGGGTTGACGGGGTCGTCGTCGCCGCTGTCGGTGACGACGTAGATTTTGCCGTCCCGGCCGCCGATGGCGTCCTTGCCGAACCCGATGGCGCAGTCGGCGAGGCGCTGGCGGTTGCTCTCCCAATTCTGGTCGCACCGCCAGCAGTCGTCGATCGGGTTGCCGGTGCCGCATGACAGGTAGCCCAGCCGCCGGCGAGAATTGTTTAAGCTCCTGCAAATGGACATGAAGTCATAGCCAATTGAGCAAACTTGTACAATTGAGACCTACATTGTGTTATGGTAACAACGTGAACTGGTGTTCGTTACCTCTGCACTTCTTGGACTAATAGTTCTGGATCTTGGACTGCTGCTGAGGGTGTGGGTGTGTGGGAGGAGGAAATGGGGATGGTGAGGAGTGAGAAAAGGAAGAGGAGAGTGAATGGTAGAGTGGCCATTTTCTAATTTGGTAGGGGAGGTATGAAGAGAGAGTGAGAGGTTTAGAGAGAGGGAAGAGGTGGGGTGAGAATGTGAGGAGAAAGGGAGAGTGGGTGGGAGGGGGCTATAAAGGAGAGCCAAAAGGGGCTGTGGGGAAGGGTGGCGTGATAGAACCAGGCATGCGGTGGGGCAGGCCTAGTAACGTGATTTATGGATTCACAGGATCCAACCGAGTAACTTAGGCCGTTAAGCAAGGGGGAAAAAAAATTTCTGCTCTGTGTTTGTGTGTGTGTGTGTGTGTGTGTGTGTTCTTTCCTGTGTTTACTGCTAAATTTATGGTATGGATAGGACTACTGACCTACCATGTCCAAAAGTGCACCACTAGAGAATGATTCTTGTTATAAATATACGAGCTTAAAACTATTTAAAGATGATATACTATCATGTTTGAAAGATGTGTACTACTGAATATAGTTTATATAGGATGAAAGGATAACTCCCAACCATCCCATTGTTAACAAATTAGAATACCTCAACATTCTTGTTATGGTTTCAGGCTTTCAGATGCATGTATGCTAAAGTTTGGTGGACAAATTGGACAGCAAAACCGTGATGACAATCTAAATCAAGTAACAGTGAGAGTAGAATGGACAAGACCAAGTGGATGTGAGCACATTGCTGAAGAGATTTGGAGATCTAATGGAGACGATTTCAAACCTCACTATCTAATCTTTATCTTGGAAACAAGCGAGGACATGGATGTCCGGAGAATCTAATGAATCGTATGGTACTGGTAATCCATTACCATCACATGGATATCAGTCGATCTGAGTTGCTAAAATATTTTGGAAAACGAGGGGATGTTATTGTTGGCATTGGTAGCCAATCGAATACATGGATGGCACTCACATGGGCGATGTCAGAAAAGAAACCCCCAAAATGTTTATTTTGATTGAGAGCGTGCATTCAATGATCACCTGTTCGGTGTTACGCCTTCCAATTCGCTGCCTTCTTTTAGATAGAGAAAAAGCTTTTTTTCTCGTCCCGCAAATGTGTTGGGGGAAAAAAAGCCCCTTTGCATTATTGAATTGAGGACGGCCGGTTTTGCATGGGTGGACGCATTCACCCAAATCTTAGGACCCACCTTTGTTTGGGAGCAGGTGGGGCTCAAATGGAAGCATTCACCCAGAGAATGTTAGTTTATTAGGTTGGGTTTGTCTTCATTTCAATTTTTTGAAATTAGAGGGTTTGGTTCAATCATTCATGATCCATACATTAGTTGATAGTGGATGATTCACATGCCAGAGTCTAATTTTATTCAATTATCCACCATCAGCCAATGAATAGGACATCCTTCATATGTGATGTCTTGAGTGGAACATGTACATTGGCTAATGTTGCAATCTTAGTCATGCAGAACCTCTATATAGGTATACTATTTCTCAATTTAGGGTAGCATTGAGTCATTTTCTTACACTTTCTTTATCATGAATAAATTCTATCATTGAAGTATTGACCTTTTCACTAAGAGAGTTTGTAAAGTCATCTTCCAAGTGACTTTCTTTAGTTACTGGTATAGCACTTCTGATTTACATCAATATCAAGCCCTCTTCTTATTCTTTCTTTCCTTCTGTCATGGACTTTTCACAAGGATAACTAAATGAGTCATGCACCTAGCAAACATTCTAATTCATATTCCCATGTACATGTATAGAGATAGATTGAGATTAGAATTCAGCCTATATCCGATCAAATTTTCAACCGTTCGATCAGCACGCATCTTCGAATGCACGCATGAAAAGACACATCGGCTAAAAAAAAATAGGTGCTTTACCTGAAAAAAAGTTGAAGCTGAAAAAAAGCCTGAAAAAAATTCAGAAAGAAAAATCTGAAGCTAAAAAACAAAGCCCAAAAAAAATCTAAAAGAAAAAAGAGAAAGGTTTTTTTTAATTTTTTTTATTTTTCAAGCCTAAAGGTGCCTTTAGGCAAAAAATTTTTTCTACAGAGTTAAAAAAGTGCCGCCTAAAAAAAAAAAAAAAAAAAAAAAAAAAAGCTAAATCGAAGGAGTGCTATTTTTTAAATTTTTTTTTAATTTTTTAGATTTTTTTCAAGATTTGAAGGCACCTGAAGGCGCCTTCACTTGCCTCCAGGTCAATAAAAAAATGAGAAAAAAATTTTAAAAAATAGATTTTTTTAAATTTTTTATATATATATTTTTTAATTTTTTTCAGATGGTAGGCCTGCTTTTTTTTTGAAATTTTTTTCAGACGCGGGCATGCGCCTGCTTTTTTTTCAACTGGTGGATCTTTTTAAATGCGTATTCGAAGATGTGTGCTGATCGAATGGTCGGAAATCCAATCAGATATAGGCTGGACTCTAATCGACTAGAGCCTAGTCTACCTCTAGATGTATATATATATATATGTGTGTGTGTATATATATATATATATGTGTATATATATATATATGTGTGTATATATATATATATATATGTATATATATATATATATATATATATATATATATATATATATATATATATATATATATATATATATATATAGAAAGAGAAAGAGTGTGTGTGGACGTGCCTGCATCTAAAATTTTCTTTTTTAGTTTTTTTAGGCACCTTCAGATCAAAAAAAATCAAAAAAAAATAAAAAACAAAGCTACAGGTAACAGATAAAAAAGTGCCTAAAGGCGTCTTTTTTCTTTTTTTTAGTATAGGATTTTTTTTTTGAATGTTTTTTTGTTTGAAGGCATCTTCAGATGGTTTTTTTTTTTTTTTTCAGATGTAAGATTTTTTTAAAAATTTTATTTTTTATTTTTTTGAGCTTGAAAGCACCTTCAAGCATCCTAAAGGTGCCTAAAAAAATTAAAAAAAAAAATTTGCCCTGAAGATGCCTAAAAAAATTTTAAAATTTTTTTTTTTCAGGCAGATGCATGCCTTTTTTTTTTTTCATATGCGCTTTTTCAAGCATGTACGTGCAGATATGTACTGATCCAACGATCGAAGATCTGATCGAATATGGACTGAAATCCAATCGAATAGGTGCGCACCTTTTTTTTTCATATATACTTTTTCAGGCGTGTGCGTGCAGATACATACTAATCCAACAATCGAAAATCTGATCAAATACGGACTGAAATTCAGTCGAGCAAGTATGCACCTTTTTTTTTTTATATGCACTTTTTCAGACGTGTGCGCGTAGATACGTACTGATCCAACAATCGAAGATCTAATCGAATATGGACTGAAATTTAGTCGAACAAAATTCAATTCATATATATATATATATATATATATATATATATATATATATATATATATATATATATATATATATATATATATATATATATATATATATATATATCAAGTTTGCATTTTTGAGAATCTAATTAACTACCCATTCATTATTTCCAGAATCTATTGGACCAATAGACTGGTGTTAACTGAGTGCAGAATAATTTTGTTCAAATTTTTTTTTCTATTTCTCAATAAATATACCTTAAATAGCAAGATATTAGATATAAAGACTCAGATCATATATTCTAAAAGTAATTTAGAAAACTATAATCAAATAATGTAACCTTTTCTCATATTTCTCTTAAATCATCATTACTTTCTCAGATAGGGACATCCAACAAACTTGTTTATAAAGATTGATGCCATGTTGTAAATAAACTTATTGCTAATGTGGCATGACACGACGTAATCCTCGAGCCCCTAGCCAATCATGTTGCACAAATATGAACAAGCATCGATTATTCTTTTTTTTTTTTAAATTAAACTTAAAATAGAATGGAAAAAATTGACTACCCCAAATTAGAAAGCCAAGGCAGTATTGTGGGCGGGCAAATGGGGGTGGGACTTTTAGGCTCCTCCTCAACCGCAAAATCCGCCGGGATTTATATCCAACTACCACCCGACCAAGCTGATGACATGATAACGTTCGTCAACTTCCATGCCACGTCGGCACCGGCAGGGTCCCCCTTGCGAGGCCGTAGTCAGAGGACGTACTGTCCCGATGATAGCATTACGTTGCAGGCAGGGCATGTTCCCCATGTGGGCTTTGTCCAGGCCCACGCCATTGGGTGGGCCCACCATACCGATCACCAAAGTCACCATCGCCGTCGATTCGGCGATTCCGGATGATCTCTGTCGTCAGGTTGTTGGGGGGTCCGCTTTGGGGTAACGTGGTTGTCACCGTGGACTGTGGAGGAGGGCAATCTAAGTGAAAGCAGCGGCTATAAAACTATTACGTGGTGGGTCTGGGCCCACCATAATTTGGGCCTGGCCTTGAAAGGGAACAAAAAGCTCTCGCCTAGAAAGGGAGTGATGGCTCCACGCCAACTAATTTCTGAGGGCAATAATCCTCTAAAAGTGAAGTTGCATGAAATTCCTACAACTTTGTCCACTTATGACAAGTGTTCTATTCCTCTCTTTATAATTTTGTAGCTACTAGTGTTGAGCATAACCCAAAAGTATTAGATGTTGCATTTTCTTATTATTCCTTTTTATATCTGAGCTTTAAAAGTTGCCCCTTGGAATCTATGATAAAGTGTAACATATTGTTATTCCATACATATAAACTACTCAAGGAATGTACATCTTTATGAGAGATGCAATGATATCTTACATACAGAAGCATGGTGATTTTTAATCAGCTGCCAAATTTGCAGCTCATTTTGCTTACATGAAGCCACTTCATCTCCTTAAGCATAGCTTAGGTGTGATGATGTTTGAATGTAATGTAAGTAATCAGAAGATAATTTGATTTATTTTAAGGAGCTGCTTGGTTTACAACTAGATTTAGAATCGGGAAAGAAATCAGAATGGATTAGAATTAGAATCGAAATGGCCAAATCTCCTCAAGTATTTGGTTCATGATCAAAATCGGAATCGGAATGAAAATTTAAATTCTTAGGATAGAGTGGGGATTGAGTTTTAAATAGATTGAGTTATTTCCATTTTATTCTGAAATTGGAATGGGAACCAAACTTCTTCCAACCAAATGGTTGAAATGGGAGTCACTCATTTCCATTCGGATTTTAGACCCCACCTCCTTCCAACCAAACATCTCATAAGAGCTTTACTAGATTCCTGCAATACCTTTTTTTATCTTTGATGATTAAAATCCAAAATATATCCAAAAAAGATGGTGCCAGTTGCTCTACACGTTATTGTGCCTCATATCAATGTTAAATTTCTACCAGCTGCAAGCCTCTTTCATTCACCTATTTGCAACCTAGAGATTTAAATAGACACACGTACAAGACGTTTTGAGGCCTCATTTTGAGATGCTATCACCTATATTAACCAGCAAGGAGAACGGGGAACGTTGCAGTACATTTTTGAAAAAAATCCTGACATATAGTAGGGGTTACTTATCTTTTCTTTTTCCCTTTTTCTTTTCAATCACTCCGGATAGAATAATTGGCAAAACTTCACAAGACTTTGCCTTCTCCCGGTAATATCTTAGGCGGCGAAAGTCCCGTCTAAGGCTAGGCTTAAATTATTTTGTTAAGGGTTAGATTTGTAATACACCAGTTGGTATATACAATCTTGAAAGCGTAGCTATTTGTTATCTTTAATCAATTTGTTGCCGCTAAGAGAGGGAATGATGACTTGAAAGGTATAGCCTGTGGCATCAACTCGCAAGTTCTTTTGGAAGAGGGTTGGTGGTCCGAAAACACACTGGAAAGTCCACGAGGTTATCGTAGCGACACTTTTGTTATCCTTGTGAATTAAATTCAAGGATTGCAGAAAATTCTGTACATGAGTATTTTGTGTTGAAGATTTAGCTAGGAAGAAAATATGAAGTTTTCGCTAAGAAATTCAATTGAAATATCTAGTGAGTGATATGGTAAAACTTATTTAAAGTTGATGATGTATCACACACAAGGTTGTACAAGGCTTTTTATTTGATAAAGTCATCCCGACCGGTCCCAGATGTGTTTCTATTTCGTTGTACTCCGAGTGCGAGCAAAATGGATTTTGACTGTTGTATGTCAAGATTAGGCCAGGGTCCCAAATTTCGTTGGAGACAGATTTTAACAAAAGAGATCCTCTTCCCACCGTATGGGTGAATCCAAGTGACGTCATCGGCCCAAATTTCATTGGAGAATATTTAATTCAGGAGCCAGATTTTAACAAAAGAGATCCTCTCCCCACCATATGGGTGAATCTAATGGGTGACGTCATTGGCCCAAATTTTGTTGAAGAATATTTAATTCAGGGGCCAAATTTTAACAAAAATGATCCTCTCACCATCATATGGGTGAATCCAATGGATGACGTCATCCCAATCTTACCATGGGCTAGTAGATCAGATACCCCTTCCAAACCCCATGCCCGGGCCATCAGAAATGAATCGCTGTAGATCATTTAAGTTCTGATATTTAATTGCAGCCCCAATATCCACCGTGACTTAAACGTAAGATACTTGGTTGGAAAAATAGGCCCGTTCCACTGGGCTACCACCACGGTGGTTTTGAATCATGTACTTTATTGATATGCACTATATATGGCGATTGCCATAAGTTCTCAATCTTATTATATTAAGAATTTTGCAGAAAATTACTAATTTTATTCTTACTTTTAAAAGTTAATTTATTTTGTAGAAAATCTTCAAGTGTTAAAAATTTTGCATAGTTTCATGTCTCAAGGAGATATTTAAGTATAAAACATATGTGCATCAAAAGTTTAATCTAAGTATGCCAATTTGATATTGAAAATATGCATTTGATATTAAAAAGATATGTCTATTTATCATAAAGAACTATGTGCTTTTTTAAAAATAAATTAAAAAAAATGCACATTCATCTTCAGATGAAAATATGGTTGAAATCCATTACGGAGTCATGGGCAAAAGCATTTAAAACTTCAAAATTAAATAAAAATTATCCAAATTCTAAAAAATACAAAAAAAGATAATTTTTTATTAAAATTATTTTAGTTCATTTTTTTCTTTGATAAATTTGATATGAATGTCGGTGACCAACTTTGAACAATAGACTTGATCCTATCAAGTCTCAATACAAGTGAAGGAGGGATGTGCTAACCAACATATTCAAAAAGATAAATATTTTCTGCACTTGATTTAGAAAGTCATTTTCATATAATTTAAAAAATAGGAGCTTCTCATGAAGTGGACTAAATATTTGTTGATATTGATAATTACATTTTCAATAATATGAGGCTTCCAGCTTTTCTATTAGTGAATATAGGGGAGGTAATTTACTTTACCCTATTAGATATTCAATCTGACCCAACCTTAATGAGAGGGTTTTATCTAAGCTATAGTTGGTGTGAGTAATAGAAAAACACTCTCTGAACTTGATCCAAATGTATATAACTTTCTCCTAAAAGCAAAAAAACTAATTTATATAAAAAATAATTTATATAGCTTTACACAATTCGATTCATTCAACCTATTCTGTCTAACTCTATCAGTTCTATCTAACTCTATCAGTTCCATCAAGAGACAAGTATAGAATAGGTACAGATGATAGTCTAGTCGGCTGATTACCATCCTTAAGTGAATACATATTGTTGACGTACCCATCTTTGTGACCACGTCATTGTTTTTTTACATTAATTGCTCTCCCATGTGAAGAAAAATTTTTCCTCCATGCATTATTAAAAAGCATCCATCAATGAAAAAGTGGGCAATAAGAAAAAAAATTATTAGGTAGACTCATTCTATCACATAGGATATAGGCATGAAATCATTAACACCGTGGAACCTTTGACCGGCTTTGAGGTGAATCAAATTTTGAATAACAAAAGAGATGGAGTTTATCATATTTTGAATAAAAGCTCCGTTGGCTATGAAGAAGTGAAAAAATGGGTCTAGCATGGTAACGAGGCCCGCCTTAACATTAAAAGAACTTCCAAATTAATGAGAAAGTTTTTTTTCCTATGATGGGCTCCATTACCATGATGGACTCCATCTTTTTACATCTTATCACATAGCTAGCGATTTTATTCAAAATATGATGAACCCCATCTTTTTTTGTTATACAAAATATAGTTCATGCACCTCTTCACCTTACAGCCAATCAAAGCTTCCAAGTTGTTAATGATTCTCTGCTAAACCATACTTAATCAATCATGGTTAGCAATTAATAAAAAATCAGTTGATGTGTGGAGTTTTTATTGGCTTTACCTATAGCCTATATGGTAGAATGCATCTATCTAATAACTGCTGGAGAGGCTCTGTGGTGCTAACGAGGGTGGTGAGGCAGTAACTCTTCTTGTTCCGATTCAAAGCATGTGAATAGTTGGTTTCCAGCCACTTGGCTATTAAGAAGACTGTGATGCCCTAGCTACCACCAAGTGAGGTTAACATCAGTTGCATTTAGTTACTTTCTTTGCCTTCTTTCACAAGGAATGCTTATAATATATATATATATATATATATATATATATATATATATATATATATATATATATATATATATATATATATATATATATCGTGATCAAGTAACCACTAGAATCAGTGTTCAGGTGCTCATCACCAACCATCGATGTATCATCAACTGTAAACATCATCCAGCTATCGAGACAAAAAGAAATCAAAAATATGGTGTGGTGACAGTTACTAGAAAGTGAACTTTATTGTTTCTAATGTAAATATTACCATGTGTTCCAGAGGCTTGACATTTTATCTATAATTCCTTTTTGACTACGTGTCCAGAAAAAATGATATTGCGCTGTTTGATCCCGTTGTCATCATGATCTAGACTGAAGGGTACATGCACATGACTACATCAATTCTGTGCTTAAGGTGGCTACATCCATCAGCTAGAGTAATGCTTTGAGAATTAGGTATATCCCACATTCGCCATGTTTAGGCTTGACTTGGACATAAAATGGTGGATATTAGGCCTTGGGACTACTTTATTGCTAGTTTTGATAGGGATGCAATCGAGCCAGCTCAAATTTGACTTAATTTAAAATATTTAAATTCAAAACTCGACTCAAAATTGATCGAAACTTGATATCCTAAGCTCGAACTCGACTTGATGAAAAAAAAATAATACTCAAGATCAACTCGACTTGAGTCGAATATCGATGGAGCAATGTTTAAGCTCAAGTTCGAATATGAATTCGAGCCTTAGCCTACTCATAATATATATATATATATATATATATATATATATATATATATATATATATATAATAAAAAAAATATTTATAATATATATGTTGGTGCAGAATCTATTCGTCGTCGGATCCAACTGGAGTGGAGGTGGACGAGGTCGCCGTCGGGGACCTGCAAAGCAAAGTTTCATCCAGAGCCGGTGGGTGTGGCTCCGACAGGACCCTCCAACGATCAAGTCAGCTCTTCTGGCCAACAGATATGAAGTACTCTGGAATGAGTTCGGTAGAGTTTAGAGAAGGAGAGGAGAGCTTCGAGCTTAGAGTTAGCGTATATGGAGAGTTTTTTTTATAGACGGAGATTGATTGATGGTGATGGTCATACCATCTGGTGGCGTGCCACTCGAGACTGCACGAGGTTTGGTATGGAGAGGATGGTCTCATCAAGCCGATAGTGACAGCCATACCATCCGATAGTGATGGGCTGCTCGAGGTCTGACGGAGTCAGTCACGGAGGGGGCACCGCTTGTAGCATTGCCTGTGGCAGACTGATGGTGATCGTTCGTCCAGATTTAATAGCCGTGGCTCTGCGGTATGTATCGATTCCAGAGGAGTTCGAACTCTTAAAGGAGTTCGGCCGAGGGAAAGCTCGAAAAGAGTTCGGTCAGAGGAGTGCGGAGAGAGTTCGGCTCTCACAGGCGTCAGGCTGGAGGAGTGAGGCTAAGGCTCGATCGTTGGAAAGTTCGGAAGGAGCTCGACTGTTGAGGAGTTCGACCGACCAAAGGAGATGTTTGGGAGGAATCCGGCTCCGACTCCTAAAGAAGTCCAACCGAAGGGGAAGCTTGGAGGGAGTTCGGCTCTCGCGAAAGTCCAACTGAAACTCGACAGCTGATGAGTTTGGCCGACTGAAGGAGTTCGGCTAAGATCCGTCCACTGAAGCTCTTCCATGGCTATCGGTTGCATTAGACTGAGCATCGAACTGGACTTCGATAGGAGTGGGGTTTATCCCCAACAATAGTCCCTCCCACTTTCGAGTTCAAAACTCGAAGGAAGGGAGTGCAGAAAAGACGACTGTCGAAGTCCTCTTCTGGACTTCGTGCTAGTTCAGATCGAAGCTCGGGGGAGATCTCATCTCCAGCTAAAGTTGATGTTGAAGTTGAAGCCCGGGGGAGATCTCATCTCCAGCCAAGGTTGAGGTAGGTCTCGTCTCCCATGGTCGAGGTCGGAGGTTAAGCTCCTCGGGGGCGATATTGTCTCCAGCAGTCGAGGCTGACTCGGAGGAGATCTCCTCTCCTACAGTCGAGGTTTATACGGGCGCTCGGAAGAGATCTGATCTCTGGGCGAGGTTGTCATGGTCGCTCGAGAGAGATCTTATCTCTAGCCGAGGTTGGCTCGGTCGCTCGGGAGAGATCTCATCTCTAGCTGAGGTTATTGCAATCGAAAGAGATCTCATCTCTGGCCGAGATTATCGTGGTCGCTCGGAAGAGATCTTATCCCTATCTCTAGTCGAAGTTGGGTCGGGCGCTCGGGAGAGATCTTATCTCTAGCCGAGGTTGGCTCGGATCCTCGGGGAGATCTTGTCTCCTGCAGCCGAGGTCGACGCGGGCACTTGGGGGAGATCTCATCTCCTGCAGCCGAGGTTGCCACGGGGGAGATCTTATCTCCTGCGGCCAAGGTTGATACGGACGCTCGAAAGAGATCTTATCTCCTGCAGCCGAGGTCGGCTCGAACCCTTCGGGGAGATGTTATCTCCTGCAGTCGAGGTTGCCTCGGAAGAGATCTTATCTCTTGAAGCTGAGGTCGGCCCGGGCCCTCAGAGGAGATCTTATCTCCTACGGCCGAGGTTGCCTCGGGGAGATCTTATCTCCTACAGTCGAGGTTGACGCGGGCGCTCGGAGGAGATCTTATCTCCTGCAGCCGATGTTGCCTCGAGGGAGATCTTATCTCCTGCAGCCAAGGTTGGCCTGGATGCTTAGGAGAGATCTTATCTCTTGCGGTCGAGGTTGCCTCGGGGGAGATCTTATCTCCTGCAACCGAGGTTGATGCGGACGCTTGGGAGAGATCTTATCTCCTACAGTCGAGATTGCCTCACGGGAGATCTTATCTCTTACGGTCTAGGTTGATGTGGGCACTTGAGGGAGATCTTATCTCCTGCAGCCGAGGTTGCATCGGGAGAAATCTTATCTCCTGCAGTCGAGGTTGGCCCAGACGCTCGATGGAGATCTTATCTCCTGCAGCCGAGGTTTCCTCGGGGGAGATCTTATCTCCTAGGGCCGAGGTTGATGCGGGCGCTCGGGGGAGATCTTATCTCCTGTAGCCGAGGTTGCCTCGGGAGAGATCTTATCTCCTGCAACCGAGGTTGATGCGGATGCTCGGGGGAGATCTTATCTTCTACAGTCGAGGTTGCCTCGGAGGAGATCTTATCTTCTGTAGCCGAGGTTGATCCGGATGCTCGGAGGAGATCTTATCTCCTACAGCCGAGGTTGGCTCGGAGGAGATCTTATCTCCTACGATCGAGGTTGATGTGGGCCCTCGGAAAAGATCATATCGCCTATAGCCGATGTTGCCTCGAAGGAGATCTTATCTCCTACGGTCGAGGTTGATGTGGGCGCTCGGGGGAGATCTTATTTCATACAGCCGAGGTTGCCTCGGAGGAGATCTTATCTCCTGCAGCCGAGGTTAGCCTGGGTGCTCAGGGGAGATCTTATCTCCTGCAGTCGAGGTTGCCTCGGGGGGATCTTATCTCTTACGGTCGAGGTTGATATATTGGCACTCGAGGAAGATCTTATCTTCTGCAGCCGAGGTTGCCTCGGAGAAGATCTTATCTCCTATAGCCGAGGTTGGCCCGGACGCTCGAGGGAGATCTTATCTCCTGCAGTTGAGATTGCCTTGGGGAAGATCTTATCTCCTGCGGTCGAGATTGATGTGGGCGCTCGGAGGAGATCTTATTGTCCTGCAGCTGAGGTTGCCTCAGAGGAGATCTTATCTCCTGCGGTCAAGGTTGATGAGGAGGCTCGGGGGAGATCTTATCTCCTACAGTCGACGTTGCCTCAAGGGAGATCTTATCTCCTATAGCCGAGGTTGGCCCAGGCACTCAGGGGAGATATTATCTCTTGCAGCCGAGGTTGCCTCGGGGGAGATGTTATCTCCTGCGGTCGAGGTTGATGCGGGCGCTCGGAGGAGATCTTATCTCCTACAGTCGAGGTTGCCTCGGGGGAGATCTTATCTCCTACGGTCGAGGTTGATGCGGGCGCTCGGGGGAGATCTTATCTCTTACAGTCGAGGTTGCCTCGGAAGAGATCTTATCTCCTGCGGTCGAGATTGATGCGGACGCTCGAGGAAGATCTTATCTCCTGCAGCCGAGGTTGATGTGGATGCTCGAAGGAGATCTTATCTCCTGCCGCTGAGGTTGCCTCGTAGGAGATCTTATCTCCTGTGGCCGAGGTTAATGCGGACGCTCGGGGAAGATCTTATTCCTGCAGTCGAGGTTGCCTCGGAAGAGATCTTATCTCTTGCGGTCGAGGTTGATGTGGGCGCTCGGGAGAGATCTTATCTCCTGCAGTCGAGGTTGCCTTGGGAGAGATCTTATCTCCTGCGGCCAAGGTTGATGTGGGGCGTCGGGAGAGATCTTATCTCCTACAGCCGAGGTCGGCCTAGGCCCTTAGGGGAGATCTTTATCTCCTACGGTCGAGATTGCCTCGGGGGAGATCTTATTCCTGCGGTCGAGATTGATGCGAGCGCTCGAGGAAGATCTTATCTCCTACAGTCGAGGTTGCCTCGAGGGAGATCTTATCTCCTATAGCCAAGGTTGGTCCGGACGCTCGAGAGAGATCTTATCTCCTGCAGCCGAGGTTGACTCGGGGGAGATCTTATCTCCTAAGGTCGAGGTTGATGCGGGCGCTCGGGGGAGATCTTATCTCCTACAGCCGAGGTTGGCCTGGATTGCTCGGGGGAGATCTTATCTCCTACAGTCGAGGTTAACTCGGAGGAGATCTTATCTCCTACGGCTGAGGTTGATGTGGATGCTCGGGGGATATCTTTATCTCCTATAGTCGAGATCGGCTCGGGCCCCTTAGGAAAGATCTTATCTCCTACGGTCGAGGTTGCCTCGGAGGAGATCTTATCTCCTATGGCTGAGGTTGATGTGGATGCTCGGGAGAGATCTTATCCCCTATAGCCGAGATTGCCTCAGGGGAGATCTTATCTCCTGCAGCCGAGGTTGATACGGGCGCTCGGGGGAGATCTTATCTCTAGCAGCCGAGGTTGGCTCGATCGCTCGGAGGAGATCTTATCTCCTACGGTCGAGGTTGTCTTGGGAAAGATCTTATCTCCTGCGGCCGAGGTTGATGCATGCGCTCGGGAGAGATCTTATTTTCCTACAGCCGAGGTTGGCCCAGACGCTCGGGGGAGATCTTATCTCCTACGACCAAGGTTGCCTCGACGGAGATCTTATCTCCTGCAGTCGAGGTTTGCCTCAGGAAAGATCTTATCTCCTACGGTTGAGGTTAGTGCGGGCGCTCGGGGGAGATCTTATCTCCTACGGCCAAGGTTGCCTCGGGGGAGATCTTATCTCCTGCAGTCGAGATTGATGCGAACGCTCGGGGGAGATCTTATCTTCTACAGCTGAGGTTGCCTCGAGGGAGATCTTATCTCCTACGGTCGAGGTTGCCTCAGGAGAGATCTTATCTCCTACGGCCGAGGTTTAAGATCTTTGACCTATTCGTGTTAGGATGAGGTTCTCCTCCTGCTCCTAACATGGCAACTATTGACTGCTTGTTCTCTGTCATCACATAGTTTTTGCACCTAAAAATAATATTATTGAAATGAAAGAATTTTATCGAAGGAAAGTTACGGACAGCACATCCCCATTTTAGGATCGTGGGGGCGTTGATCCTTCGAGTTTCCTCGGACAGTAAGTTTCGGACCGGACGACCTCCTCTATCTCAAGCTGGCCTTCTCAATTTGGAGCAAGCTTCTCTTGGCTTTGACGCTAGGAGATGACAGCCCGCCGAAGTACCAAGCCTCAGAGATAGCGTCTATGATGTCGGAAGACGGTCGATCTCCTTACCGTTCCTTCCTCAATAGTGGTTCTAGCTTTTGGGGGAGGACTTCTTCGCGTTCTTCCATCGGGGCTTTCTTGATGACGAGCTCAAGGAGTTCGAGCTTTGCTTGCGCTGAACTTCATTCTGCCTCTTGTGAAACCTTTGTCGGGGCTTCCTCGATGACGAGCTCGAGGGAAAGTTCGATGGCCTCGCTTGTGCTGGGGAGGTCATAAGCACGGCCGAACTTCATTCCGCCCTCTTATGAAACCTGCGAAAGAACTTCATGCCCCTTTATCGGGGCTTCCTCGATGATGAGCTCGAGGGGGAGTTCAGTGGCCTTGCTTATGCCGAACTTCATTCTACCTCCCTGTGAAACCTTCGTCGGAGCTTCCTCGATGACGAGCTCAAGGGAAAGTTCGGCCTTGCTTGCGCTGGGGAGGTCGTGAACGCGGTCGAACTTCATTCCGTCCTCCTGTGAAATCTTTTAGGGGAGAACTTTTGCTCTGTTTCTCCTTCCTAAGGGCGATTGGTATGCTAGGCCAAATGCTCTTTCTTAAGGTCGGTTTCGAGCATCCTCATGGCGTGCTTGCTGGCAAAGTCACCGTCGAAGGCTATTGCACAGCCTGCATCATCTCGACAAGGCCATGAATTTGCTGGACCAGTAGGTTGAACTGCTCCACATCTACGGTGGCTTCAGATGGAACCTAGGTTGCCGGGGCTGAAATGGGAGCAGATGGATCTGGCATGGAGGTTGTCGATCGTTGAGTCGAAGCTCTTTTGGGAGGCATTTTCTCTTGAAAAAGAACTCTGAAGAGGAAGGAGGGAGATCTCTAGAGAGAGATCATCGCTGAGCACTCCTTTAAGAACAAGGGGAGCTTAAGAACACCTCAAGAACAGAGGTGGCCCTCCTTCTAGTGTCAAATCTGTTGGTGCAAAATCTGATCGTCGTCGGATCCAACTGCAGTGGAGATGGACGAGGTCACCATTGGAGACCTGTAAAGCAAAGTTCCGTTCGGAGTCGGTGGGGGTGGCTCCGGTAGGACCCTCTGACGATCAAGTCAGCTCTTCCAGCCAACAGATATGGAGTGCTCTGGAATGAGTTCGGCAGAGTTTAGAGAAGGAGATGAGAGCTTAGAGCTTAGAGTTAGCATATCTGAAAGGTCCTTTTTATAGGCAAAGCTTGATTGATGGTGATGGCCATACCACCTGGTGGCGGCTCGAGGCTGCACGAGATTTGGTGTGGAGAGGATGGTATCGTCAGATCGATAGTGATAGCCATACCGTTCGATAGTGGTGGACTGCTCGAGGTCTGGCGGAGTCAGTCACGAAGGGGGGCACCACCTGTAGCGTCGTCTGTGGCAGATTGATGGTGACCGTTCGTCCAGATTTAATAGCCGTGGCTCTGCAGTATATATCAATTTCAGAGGAGTTCGGACTCCTAGAGGAGTTCGGCCGATGGGAAGCTCGAAAAGAGTTCAGTCAGAGGAGTGCAGAGGGAGTTTGGCTCTCGCAAGCGTCAGGCTGGAGGAGTGTGGGTAAGGCTCGATCGCTGGAAAGTTCGGAAGGAGCTCGGCCGCTGAGTTCGGCCGGCCGAAGGGGATGTTTAGAAGGAGTCCGGCTCTGGCTCCTGAAGAAGTTCAGTCAAAGAAAAAGTTTGGGGGGAGTTCGGCTCTCGCGGGAGTTCGACTGAAGCTCGGTCGCTGAGGAGTTCAGCCGGTTGAAGGAGTTCGGCTAAGATCCGTCCGCTGAAGCTCTTCCGTGACTACCGATTGCATTAGGCTGAGCATCGAACTGGACTTCGGCAGGAGCAGAGTTTATCCCCAATAATATATAAATTTAAATATGTTCATGAGCTAAGTACAAATCTTGCTACTCGAGCTCGACTCAAAAAATTATTCGAGCTACTCAAACTCAAGCCGAGCTCAATAATAGCCGAGTCAAGTCGAGTTCAAATAACTCATAGGCAACTCCACTCATTTGCATCCCTAGCTTTTAATGTAACAAAACCTCATTGAAGTCCAATTCATTAGAATTACGATAACCTAGTGTGTCTCCATTAGCACCTTTCATGGCATGTGTCTAAGTCCCAACGATTGCTTGAAAAAAAATCCTTCCATGTAACCAATTTGCTTACCTTTCATTGGGTGCATGACAATGTCTTCTTCAAGTAAATTCTTCATGGAATTCGAATGATCCTCTTGAGTGTTCTTACTTCCATAATTACAGCTTGTTTTGACTTCAAACTATATAATTACATAGAAAAGAAAGCATCATGCATGTGGGTTTCTTGTGCAGGTAATAATTTGACCGTGATCCCCGGCACCAACACAACCAGTGAAAGGTGTGGACATATGAAAAGGTTTTGAGGCTTTAAGCCTACGACCACATGCATTTAGGGTCATTGACCCTTGGATTCGACAGAGATAAAAAGCCTCCAACCAAGAGAATCTAAAGATTATCTTTACCGCATTCAATGGAGCAACTAAGGCTTTGTGCTCAATACCTGTTAGACTTTTTAGCCTCGTCTCACCATTATGTTCCCTAATGTCCCGGCGGCTCATGTGCTTGGAGATATATAGGTCTACCACCTTGCTTTACTCTTGTTTGTGCGCTATTGAAAGAGACATGATAGTTGTCTTTATTTATACAAGAACACAGCATTAGGCCATGAAAATAGATTGAGCTTTTTCTGAAATTATCTTAGATCTGATGATGTGGGAGGTTCTTGTTTTTTTTTTTTTTGCCAATGTCTTGCTTGCTTTAGAGGTGTATGAAGGGGAATCTTGCAAATTATGGTATACATCTCTTGTCCTTATCAATGGTCCAATTTTGGTAAGTTGGTTTGGAACCTCCAATGTGCATAAGGATTCCATCAGCATCATTTCGAATTGGACCGTTCATATAGGGCATTTAAAATGGTTAGAGTTTGCAGCAGGAAGATTTCCATCAACTGGAGTTTTGGATTGTAGATGAAGTGTCTTTGATTTAATTTGGTCATTGTAGTCTAATCAACTAAACTGTAACCAATCTACTAATAATAATATTAATGCTGATATTTAGTACTTTCCGAAGTTTAATATAAGCACTTAAACATTTGCTGTGATTCTGTTGGTCAACCCTCATCACACAGTGCTGGTGCAATTTGATGTGTGGCTTGCAAAGTAGTCCCACATCGGAGGAGTCTATTAGGGGTATTAATGGGCTGTTCCAGCTCGCGTTGGTCTACAAGCCCGGATTGGCCCAAAGCTGGTCCAAGAGTGCTAGGCTCATGAAGGATCTGAGTCTAGTTAAGTTTTTAGGCCAGGCTCGGCCGAAGCAAGCTAGGATTTTGAACCAAGTGGGCTTTAGTTTGAAATTAAGGGCCATTCGGCTTGTCTGTATCTGGGAAGTTGGCCCAGCTTGGCCCACTGACACCTTTACGCAGGTTTCTCATGTGAATTGGTTAGATAAATGTCGTTTGACACTGGCTATCCAATGCAATATTGCTACCAAGTAATTGGATATACATGGCATTGTATTTTGACCAATAATAGATAAGGATGTGTTTGATCGGGGGAAGTTGAGCTTTGGAAGGAGAATGAGAATGAGGGCTCCCATTTCAATTCTAGAAAAATATAGAAATATATCTCAATCATCCAAAATCCAATTTGCACTCTTCCCTACTATTCAAATTTCATTTCGATTGCAATTACCAACCAAATATGTCAGAGAATATGGCCATTCTGAATCCTCATTTCTAACCCATTCTAATTTTGATTCCGATTCTGACCACAAACCAAACCCTCCTAAGTTTCTACTTATTTTTATCATGTATTATCTTTTTTTAACATTTTTCTGGGTGGGGGCATTGAGAAAGATGTATGGCTAATATTAAGGGTGCTTGCATTCGCATGATTCCTTGAACAACTACCATACTCAATCAACATCAAAAGAACATGAAATTTCATCTCAACATAAAATATATATACATATTTGAAAAATATTCAACATATCTAAGCCCTAGCAATTAAATTACATTGATCATTTTGATATCTTGATTTTCTCGATTTCCTACCAAGAATCTTTATTTGAACATCTTTCTAATTTCTCCTTGACCAATTCATCATCTTTATTGTAAATACTTGTAAAAGTAATTAGAAATTTAAAAACTTTGGAAACCACAAATAACTATTAGAAATTACATATTACTGGCTATTGTCTTATCACAAAAGAATGCCTCTATCTATGGTATTAAACCTTGTATGGTGCATTTATGTGCATACAGAGTAAAGCTTTAGCATTTGCATAGTGAATACTTTGTATATATAAAACATGTATAATATTTTTTTTCCATGTATTAAAAGATGTCATGGGTCATTATAAAAATTTTTGTATGAAATAAAAGATTATTTTGCAAGCACTACACATTTATAGGTATTGTTGGTGCAGAAATCCATCCTCGCCGGAGGTCGCCGGAGTCGAGGCCGCTGAGGTCGCCGTCGGGGACCTGCAAAACGAAGTCCCGTTCGGAACCGGTGGGGGGTGGCTCCGGCAGGACCCTCCGACGATCAAGTTAGTTTTCGGCCAACAGTAATGGAGTGCTCGGAATGAGTTCCGGAGCTTAGAGATAAAGAGGAGAGCTTAGAGAGTCGAGAGTTCAGAGAGCTTAGCCTTGGCGTATCTGGAGGGGTCCTTTTATAGCGGAGCTTAGTTGATGGTGACGGTCATGCCGTCTGGCAGAGAGTCGTTGGGCGGCATGGAGTTCGGTACGGAGAGGATGGCGTCGTCCGGTGGATCGTGGGAGCCATACTGGCATGTCGTGGGCCGCATGGAGTCCGGTACGGAGAGGAAGGCGTCGTCCGGTGGATCGTGGGAGCCATACTGGCATGTCGTGGGCCGCATGGAGTCCGGTACGGAGAGGAAGGCGTCGTCCGGTGGATCGTGGGAGCCATACTGGCGAGTCGTCGGCCGCATGGAGTCCGGTACGGAGAGGAAGGCGTCGTCCGGTCTTGTTGCAGGCGACAGTTCATCCAGAGGAGTTCGGACTTGTAACAGAGTTCGGCTGAAGGGGAAGCTGGGGGAGTTCGTCTGGCTGAAGGGTCGGCCATCTGTAGAGTTCGGCCGCGGGACGATTGCCCAGGAGTTCGACCGCTGAGAGGCCCGAAGAAGCTCGGCTGGCCAGTTGAAGGACTTCGATTGCTAGTTGGTTTGGCCAGGGCTTGCTGAGGAGTTCGGTCGCCTGGAGTCGGTCCGAAGGGGTTCGGCCGCTTGGGCTCGCTTGGAGTCGGTCCGGGGTTCGGCCGCTTGGGCTCGCCTGGAGTCGGTCCGAAGGAGTTCGACCGTGGGGTCCGAATGGGTTCGGACTTGTAGGAGAGTTCGGCTGAAGGAAAAATCCGGGAGGAGCTTGGATGGCGGAACGGACGTCTGGGAGGAGTCCGTCTCCGTCCTGCCGCTTGGAGTCCAAGGAGGTCGGCCGCCAGAAAGTTCGGTCGGTGGTGGGTGTTCGGCCCGAAGCCTGGACACTGGGGAGTTTGACCGCTAGGCAATCCGGCAGGCTGAAGGAGTTCGGCCATGGGGAGTCTGAAAGAGTTCGGCAGCCCAGGAAGTTCGGTCTCAACACTGGGAGTCCGGAAGAAGCTTGGAATCTGACCAGTTCGGCCTGCTGGAAGAAGCTCGGCCGCTGGGAGTTCGGCCGCTTGGCAGTTCGGCCGGCTGAAGGGGTTTGGCTAGACCAGTGCGCTGAAGCTCTTCTGCGGCTACTGGTTGCATTATGCTGAGCGTCGGGCCGGGCTTCGGTAGGAGCGGGATTTATCCCCAACAGGTATCATCTTACTTCATACATTTGTATTATCATCACTACTGTGAAGGCCAGTTGTATAAATTAATGGAGTAATTATTTTATAAAATCTATTGTTTGACTAGTCAATTCTTGAACTAAATTTTTTCTAACTAAAATAATCACTACAATGGATGTTAATACACATTAAAATAAAAACTAGTAGAATGATTGTCCATTTACTATACATGACATACTAGGGATGCCACCACTAAAGTTTAAATCATGATCCTCTCAAATTTGAAGAGGCATACAAACCAACTAGAGGTATATACAATCCAAAAACAAGCAAATTGGACTTTGTTTGAGCTTATCTTGAATTTATATAAGGTTAGCTCAAGCTCAACTTGAACTCGAGTCAAACAATGGAAACTTATATTAGGCTCAGCATAAGAATAAATTGAACCAACTCTTTTCTCACCATCATCACAACTATTGATATTGATCTCACCATTAACACTACCATTGAACTCATTGTTGCCATCTACCTTACTCTTGTTAGTCATTACCATCCTCAACCTTGACTTTATTATCACCATCATCAATTTTCACCTCTCCTCCATCAACCTCAACCTTGGCCTTGCATGATTAGGGGTGGGGGAGATCCACGAATCATCGATGATGGGAGCGGGGAGTGGCACTATTCTGTCGGCGTAGTGGAATCCTAATGATAGATCAAAATAGAATTAGTAAGATTCATAATGAAAAGAAATCAAAGAGCAAAAATCTTAAGTTTAATCCTAAATCGATGATGAGAGAGAAGCAAGAATAGTCACAATGAAAGCACTGGTAAGAACAACAAAAGAGGAACGCCATCAATTGGTTGATCCAAAATAGGGTAGCTAATTGCCTTTATGAGAAACAAAAATAGATCATGGATTAAGACAAGTAGAAAGGTATTATGGATGTTGCCATGATGAGAAACAAAAATAGATCATGGATTAAAATAAGTAGAAACGAGGGTTTTACCACTTTAATTACTATTTATCTACCCACCATAGTTGTTCAAACAACTTAAATAAATGGATTAAATTCAATGGCTACTTATTTAAACATATAATATTTATTTATGTATAATATATAATATATAATGTATTATACTATATATAATTACTAGATTAGTCTCTTCATGAGAAAGAAAATTTATTTGAAGTTGAAATTTACATCTATATAATATCTTGCAATTATGATTATAATCTATAAATACTCAGTTATTTATAGTTTGCATTTTATTATGCTTTAGTTTGAATGTACAAAAAAAGTAAAGTGCAATTTTATAAATATATCTCTAATAATTATTAAATAAAAGAACTAGAGGATATCAAAATTAAATTCATCCAGGAAGCCTTTGGCAGGGGGTTCGAACTCTATCAGAAGAAGGTCGCTGAAAAATATCATGACCTGGACCTCGACAATCTTTTAGGTGGACCAAAAGGTTCTTCTAATGATGAAGCCAAGGTCGCCATTGCTGGAGCCGACTATCCTCTTGCTGATCCCGTTGCTACCGAGCCTATTGAACCTATCCCTGTCGAACCTACTGCTGCCAAAGTTGTAGAACCTACCACTGTCAAACCTGCTAAGAAGTCGGCACCTATTGAGGCCATGCCGAGCTCTTTTACTGCTCCACCTCTAGAGGTCGACGACCTTTCTTATTGTACTTTTTTTTTCTTTTACTCCATATACTTAAATATTTTGATTAATGAAATCAAAATTTCTTCTTTTACCATATCTTTGTATTATGATATTGTTAGATATATGTGCCCTAGAAGTCAGAATTGACTGACACTTGTAATACACTTCTAGGGTCAAAATTATAATTTTGACTATTATCAATAAAATGGATTATTTTCTATCACATATGTGTATTTAGTGTCTATGATACATCTTTTGAATTAATGATAATGATAATTCATATTTTCAAGAGTTGAAAATTTAAGACATGAATAATCATTATTAACTCATAAAATGCTTCCAATCATAGTGTTGGGGATAAATCCCGCTCCTACCGAAGCCCGGCCCGACGCTCAGCATAATGCAACCAGTAGCCGCAGAAGAGCTTCAGGCTGGTAGTCGAACTCCTTCAGCGGCGAACTCCAAGCGATCGACTCCCAGCGGCCAAACTTCTTCCAGCAGGCCGAACTGGTCAGCTTTCGAGCTTCTTTTGGACTCCCAGCGTCAAGACCAAACTTTCTGGGCGGCCGAACTCCTTCGGACCGACTCCATGCGGCCGAACTCGTTCGGACTCCCCACGGCCGAACTCCTTCGGACCGACTCCAAGCGGCCGAGCTTCAATGAAGTCCTCCCCACGGTCGAACTCCTCAGCGGACGGGCTTTAGCGGAATTCCCAAGCGGTCGTCACTCAGGAGCCCGAACTCCTCAACAGTCGTCACTGGGCCGAACTCCTCAGCGGTCGCCCTCATCGAACTTCGACCGACCGAGCTCCTATCAAACTCTCAAGTGTCCAAGCCTCAGCCGAAGTCCAACAGCCGGCCGGATCCCAAACGACCGAGCTTCAGATTCTCAGCAGCCGAACTCTTCCGCGGATGAGCCTTAGCTGCATACCTCCAGCCAGATGCCTATGGGAGCTGAACTCCCTCCTATCTTCCTCTTCAGGAGCCCGAACTCCTCCAAAATGGGCACACGACGAAGGCCCTCAACCCTTCATTCGGCAAGCTCTGCAACCATCACCATCAGTCAGTCCGCCGCACCATCAGTCAATCCGCCGCGGGCGATAGCGACCCACTGTCAGGCGGCGATGGCTGTCACCCTCAATCCGTCGCACACGGCACCATCCCGTGAGACTAACTCCGCCGAACCTCGAGCGGCCCGCCAGCATGCGGCTGCAGTTGTCACCATCAAGCTCCACTATATAAAGGACCCTCCCGACACGCTAAGGCTAAGCTCTCTGAACTCTCAACTCTCTAAGCTCTCCTCCTCATCTCTAAGCTCCGGAACTCATTCCGAGTACTCCATTACTGTTGGCCGGAAACTAACTTGACCGTCGGAGGGTCCTGTTGGAGCCACCACCCCACCGATTCTGGATGGAACTTTGTTTTGCAGGTCCCCGATGGCGACCTCAGCGGCCTCGACTCCGGCGACCTCCGGCGAAGACGGTTTTCTGCACCAACAGATTGGTGCTAAAGGAAGGGCCTGAACCTTCGAGGTTCCCTTGTTCTTAAAGGAGTGCTCAGCGACCCTTCTCTTCCCTCTCCGGAGATCTTCCTTTTCTCTTCCGAAGAGAAAATGCCACCCAGGAGAGCTTCGGCACGGTGCTCGGCGGCCTCCGCGACTCGATCCCGTCCAAGCCCATCTGTTTCTGCTTCAGCCCCGGCGACCTAGGTTCCACCTGCACCTACGGCGGATGTGAAGTAGTTCGGCCTGCTTGTCCGACAGATCCGTGGCCTCACAGAAGCGTTGTAGGCTATACAGCAACCTCCGGTGGCGACTCCACCAGCAAGCCCGCCATGAGGGCGCGAGAAATCGGCTTTGAGAAAGCGTCCAATCGCCCCTTGGGAGAAAAACGGAGAGCAGAAGTTCTTCCGTAGAGGCCGAATGGAGTTCGGCGCAAAAAGGCCTCCGCGGAAAAGCAGAACGAAGCTCGGCGCAAGTGAAGCCTAACTTTCTTTCGAAGCCCTCATCGCTCCAGTCAAGCCGAACTCCCCCATCTTGAGTGTGTCGTCAACAAAACCTCCTACAAAGAATTCGGAGGAGGAGCAAAGTTTGGCTCCACCTTCGAGTTCATCGTCAAGGAGGTTCGGATAATGAAGAAAGAAGTTCCCCCATAAGGTTTTGCAAGAAGGCAGGGATGAAAGTTCGGTTGGCGTTCAAGGACGCGGCATGAAGTTCGGCCGCGTCTGCAACCTCGAGGCTCATCGTCGAGGAAGCTCCTGACAAAAAAGCAGGAAGTTCCGCCACGGAAAGGATCTCACGGGAAAATGGAAATGAAGATTCGGGATGAAGTTCGGCCCAAGTGAAGCCGAGCTCCCTTTTTCACCAAGATAAGTTCGGCGTGGAGCCAGAAGTTCGGTGCGAACAAGGGCAGAACAAAGTTCTCCCATGCGAAATGAAGTTCGGCATAAGCGAGGCCGAACTCCGCAGCTCCTCATCAGAATAAAGTTCAGCGGAAATGAGGCCGCACTATCCTCAAAAGCTCATCATTGAAAGGAGTTCGGCGCAAGTGAGGCCGAACTTTCCCTTCAAAGCTCGCCGTCAAGTTCGGTGCAGACAAAGGCGGAACGAGGTTCTCCCATGGAATGAAGTTTCGGCATTTCACGGCGAGGCGGAGCAAAGTTCTCCCGAGAACGAAGTTCGGTTGAAGACTCGAACTGACCAGCCTCATAGGAAATGAAGTTCGATGGGAAGCAGATCCGAACTCTCCCTTTTGAGCTCATCAATGAAGCTCGGCGCAAGCGAAGCCGAACTCCACCTTAAAGCCCACCATCACAGTGAAGTTCGGCGCAAGTAGTGGCGAAGTTCTCCCACGAATGAAGTTCGGCATCAGGGAGGCCGAACTCCACAGCAGATCACCCAAGAGAAGTTCGGCCGCGCTCGAGACCGCCCCTGGGCGATCGAGGCCGAACTCCCCTTCAAGTACGTCGCCACAACGAATTCATGGGAGGTGCGATGAAGTTCGGGCAAGCGAAGCCGACCCCCTCTCTGCGAGCAGGGAAGTCCGGACAAAGAAGCATGAAGTTCTCCCACGGAAAGTTTTGCGGAAAAGCGGAATGAAGCCCCACGCAAGCGAAGCCCGAACTTCTCGAGCTCACCGCAAAGGAAGCCCCGATAGAAGGGCGTGAAGAAATCCTCCTTCCAAAAGGTTCCGCAACTACGATCCGCTCCTCTAACTCAAATTCTCAGCGAAGTTTAGAGCCAGCCACCAAGACCTCGAGGACTACAGCCTCCCCAAACGTGCGCGGTCGAAGCAAGTAAAGCTAACCACGGCCACGACACTGAAGAATACGTTCAGCTCCAAGATGAGATTGAAGAGCTCGTCAAAATGGGACGATGGGATAAATTCCTCCGACGTCGGTCTAGATCGGCTATAGGCGCTGCCGTAACTAGAAAAGATAAGATGGTCGGCCGCTTCGCGGCGTCATCAACGCCACCCCGGGGAGGAGCTAGGAGCTAGCTACATCGGGGACTGTCGTCCCCAGCGACAAAGTCAAGAGAAGCATGTTCCAAATTAAGAAGACCGGCATGAGATAGAGGAGGTCGTCTGGACGGGACTTACTGCCCGAGGAAACTCCGAGAAACGACACCCCGACACCCCGACAACCCTCGAACGGAAATGCGTTGCGATCAGCTTTTCCTCAGTAAAACTCTCCCCTCAATAAAATCATTTCTGGATGCGAAATCTATGCGATGACAGGGAAGAAGCAGTCAGCCGCGTTAGGAACAGGAGGAGAACCTCGTCCTAGTGCGAGCAAAGTCGAAGGCCCCGTTCACAGAGGATGGGATGGAGGGAGAGGCGAGGACGACGGTCCCATGGTCCCCCATAGTCCGTTAGGAACAGGAGGAGAACCTCGTCCTAACGTGAGCAAAGTCGAGGCCCCCATCCACAAAGGACGGGATGGGGGGAGAAGGCGAGGACGACGGTCCCATGTGCCCCAAGCCGGTTAGGAACAGGAGGAGAACCTCATCCTAACGTGAGCAAAGTCGAAGGCCCCGTTCACAGGGAACGGGATGGGGGTAGAGGCGAGGACGACGGTCCTCATGTGCCCCCACAGCCGGCTAGGAACAAGAGGAGAACCTCGTCCTAGCGTGAGCAAGGTCGAAGGCCCCGTCCACAAGGACGGGATGGGGGAGAGGGCGAGGACATGGCGGTCCCCATAGTGCGCCCCACAGCCGTTGGAACAGAGGGAGAACTCCATCATCTAACGTGAGCAAAGTCGAAAGGCCCGTCCAAAAAGGACGGGATGGGGGGGAGAAGGGAGGAGACGGTCCTCTATGTGCCCCACTAACGGCTAGGAACAGGAGGAGAACCTCATCCTAGCAATGAGCAAGGTCGAAGGCCCGCGTCCACAAGGACGGGATGGGGGGAGAAGCGAGGAACGACGGTCCCCATGTGCCCCCACACGCCGACTAGAACACGGAGGAGAACTCGTCTAGTGTGAGCAAGGTCAAAGGCCATCCAATAAAGGACGGGATGGGGGGAGAGGCGAGGACGACGGTCCCATGTGCCCCACCAGCCCGTTGGGAACAGGAGGAGAACTCGTCCTAACGTAAGCAAAGCGAAGGCCCCATTCCACACGAATGGGATGGGGGGAGAGGGAGGATACGGTTCACTGTGCCCCCAGCCGACTAAGAACTAGGAGGAGAACCCTCGTCCTAGCGTGAGCAAGTCGAAGGCCCATCCAACAAAGGAAGGGATGGGGGGGGAAAAGGCGAGGACGACGGTCCCCATATGGTGCTCCTAGCCGGTTAGGACAGGAGGAGAACCCGTTTAACGCGAGCACCTTCCGAGCGACCGAGTCACCTTGGCTAGAGATATAAGATCTCTTTCGAGCAGATAGTAGATATACCTGGCTAAGATGAGATTCTCCCGACGACCGTAGCCAACCTCGGCTGGATGACAAGATCTCTAGAGCGACCGTGAACAACCTCGTTACGGAACTGGTGGAGAACCTCGTCCTGATGCGAGCACCCTCTCGAGCGACCGAGTCAACTCTCGACTAGAGATAAGATCTCTCCCGAGCGACCGTAGACAACCTCGGCTACGAGATAAGATCTCTCCCGAGCGCCGTAAGCCAACCCTCGAGGAGAATAAGATTTCCGGCGACCGCGAAGCCTCGGTTAGGAACAGGAGGCGAACCTCATCCTCAATGCGAGCACACCTCGGCAATGTCCACGCAGGGATGAGATCGCCAAGCGACCACGACAACTCGGCCTCGAATAGGAGGTCCCCCGAGTCAACTTCCAGCTGATGGAGACGATGTACGCCAGAGGAGCTCAACTCCAGCCTCGACTGCAGGGGGCGAGATTTTACTCGGCTTCAACATCGCCTTCAATCGACTTATAGCTGGACAACGAAGTTCCATTTCAATCCAAAATCGACTGGATGAGAGGCCTCTCGAGCGAATTTGGCTCATGAATGAGTCTCCCCCGAGGAACTGGGCTACTCGGACAGTAGGAGATGAGATCTCCTCCGACGCCGCATCGGCTCCAACTAGGGATAGGTCTTCGGATAGACCGTGAGGCGCTACGACGACTCGATCGGGGGGCTTCAACCATCGACCTCCGGTTAGAGAAAGCTATCATCGTCAACCTCGCCGAGAGCTTCGACATCAGCTTCATACAACTTTGGCTGAAAATGAGTCCCACTGGAGTGAGGTCTCCCCGAGGCTCAGCTCTCAACTTCAAGTCCAAACAACCTGGCTTGGAGATGAGATACCTCCCGAGCTCAGCTACGATAAGCGCGGGAGCTCGGACAGAAGGCTTTCGAGGTAAGTCGCCTATTGTGGTACTACCACTTGTTCCAAACTTTTGACACTCGGGAGTGGGGGGGCTACCTGTTGGGATAAATTCCCCGCTCTACCGAAGCCGTGTCCGACGCTCTGCATAATGCAACCGGTAGCGCAGAAGAGCTTAACGCACTGGTCTAGCCGAACTCCTTCAGTCGGTCGAACTGCCAAGCGACCGAACTCCCAGCGGTCGAACTTCTTCCAGCAGGCCAAACTGGTCAGCTCCTGAGCTTCTTTCGGACTCCCAGCGTCGAGACCAAACTTCCTGGGCGGCCGAACTCCTTCGGACCGACTCCATGCGGTCGAACTCGTTCGGACTCCCCATGGTCGAACTCCTTCGACCGACTCCAAGCGGCCGAGCTTCAATGAAGTCCTCTCAGCGGCCGAACTCCTCAGCGGACGGGCTTTAGTGGAATCCCCAAGCGGTCATCACTCAGAAGCCTGAACTCCTCAGCAGTCGTCACTGGGCCGAACTCCTCAGCGGTCGCCCTCATCGAACTTCGGCCGACCGAGCTCCTACCGAACTCTCAAGTGTCCAAGCCTCAGCCGAAGTCCAACAACCGGCCGGACCCCAAACGGCCGAGCTTCGGATTCTCAGCAGCTGAACTCTTTCGCGGATGAGCCTTAGCTGCATACCTCCAGCCAGACGCCTATGGGAGCTGAACTCCCTCCTATCTTCCTCTTCAGGAGCTCGAACTCCTCCGAAATGGGCACACGACGAGAAGCCCTCAACCCTTCATTCCAGGCAAGCTCTGCAAACCATCACCATCAGTCAGTCCGTCGCAGCCATCAGTCAATCACGCATGAGCCTAGCGACCCACTGTCAGGCGGCGATGGCTGTCACCCTCATCCACCGCACACGGCACATCCCGTGAGACTGATCCGTCGAACCTCGAGCGGCCCACCAACACGCGGCTGCAGTTGTCCCCATCAAGCTCCACTATATAAAGGACCCTCCCGACACCGCTAAGGCTAAGCTCTCTGAATCTCGACTCTCTAAGCTCTCCTCCCCTCATCTCTAAGCTCCGGAACTCATTCGAGACTCCATTACTGTTGGCCGGAAACTAATTGACCGTCGGAGGGTCCTGCGAAGCCACCACCACCCCGGTTCCGAATGGAACTTCATTTTGGCAGGTCCCCGGCGGCGACCAGCGGCCTCGACTCCGACGACCTCCGACGAAGAAGGTTTTCTTAAACACCCACACATAGAATTAATCAACGAGGATGGTATTGATCCGAAAAGATTGTGTACCAATCACTTCTTTTTAGTAGATGAGTCTTGAGTCCACGGTGTATGAGAAACACTGGATGCGAAAGTATAGGTACTCTCGTTAGAGAATGAGGGAAACTGCACATGACACCTCGAGTAAGTCATTAAGAAGTCCTAACCTTCTACGTCAATAGACTTGACTATCGTGCTGATATGTAGTTGGTCTGGTTCCTTTGACCTGAGATGACTTTCGGCAGTTCCCTTAAGGGTGTTATAGTTTGCTCACCATAACTTGATCTCCTAGCCACACGAACCCTAAGGTGTATGTTGGCTATAGCATGTTCCATTGTAATGAAATTGGATTGCATCAAGAATGAAATCTATCTACCGTCGGTGTAAGGAGCAGCCCTATGCATAATCATGAGAATCAAGGTCCACAGAAGCCCATGGCCATGTGCAAGTAAAAATAATAAAAAGAGTTTCTATTAGATTTTCATATTGGACTTAAATCGAATGATTACATCATATGATAGAAATTAGGATTTGACGAGTTCACCTTAACCCTAATCTGATCGAAGCTCAAGATAGAAGAACTTAATCCAACCAAGTAATATACCAAAGAGGTTCGCATTCAGCTCTGATGGATCGCCGACCATATACTGCTAGGTGTCACTGATGGATTTTTGGGGAGCATTAGATATGATTAGATGATCGATCATTCTAGCTGTTCGATATCAGGAAGAGTTCTGATCCATCGAAAGAAGTTTTGATGATATCGATGATAGATGTTGGGGATAAATCCCGCTCCTGCCGAAGCCCAGCCCGACGCTCAGCATAATCAACCGTAGCCGTAGAAGAGCTTCAGCGCACTAGTCTAGTCAGACCCCTTCAAGCCGCCGAACTGCCAAGCGGCCGAACTCCCGCGGTCCGGCTTCTTCTAGAGGCCGAATGGTCAGTAATTCCCAAGCTCTCCGGACTCTCAGTGTTAGATCGACTTCCTGGGCCTATCATACTCTTTCAGACTCCCATGCGCGAATCTTAGCCTGCCGGACTCCTATGCGACCGAACTCTCCGTGTCCAGGCTTCGGGCGAACACCCACCGACCGACGCGACCTTCCTTGGGGGTGGCCGAGCTTCTTGGACTCTATATGTCTGAGGATGGAGATCGGACTCCTCCCAGACGCTCGCGTTCCGCCATCGTAGCTCTCCGGGTTTTCCCTTCAGTCAAACTGCTCCTACAAGTCGAACCCATTCGGACCCACGGCCGACTCCTTCGGAACGAACTCAGGCGAGCCCAAGCGGTGATACCCCCTTTTTCGGACCGCGACTCCAGGCGGCCGAACTCCCAGCAGCGAGCCCTGGCCGAACCAACTAGCACCGAAATCCTTCAACTAGCCAGACGAGCTTCTTCGGGCCTCTCAGCGGTCGAACTCCTCGATAATTGTCCCTCGGTCAACTCTACAAACAGCCGACCCTTCAGCTAGCCGAACTTCCCCCCAGCTTCCCTTAGCCGAACTCTGTTACCATCCGAACTCCTCTGGACAACTGTCGCCTGTAACAAGATTGGACGACGCTCTCTCCATAGTCGGACATCCATGCGGCCTGACGCTCACCCAGTAATGGTCCCCATCGATCCAACCGGACGGATGCCTTCCTCTCCGTAACCAGACTCCATGCGCCCCACCCATGACCAGTAATGGCTCCACGATCACCGGACGGACGTCCATCCTCGTCCGTAACCAGAACTTCATGAGCCGCCCAACGACTCTCTGCCAGACGGCATGACCGTCACCATCAATAAGCCCGCTAATAAAAGGACCTCCAGATACGCAAGGCTAAGCTCTCTGAATCTTGACTCTCTAAGCTCTCCTCTTCATCCTCTAAGCTCCAGAACTCATTCCGAGCACTCCATTCCTTTGGCCGAAAACGTAACTTGACCCGTCGAGAGGGTCCTGTCGGAGTCCACCCCCCACCGGTTCCGGACGAGACTGTTCATTTGCGCAGGTCCCCGGCGGCGAACCTCATAGCGGCCTCGACTCCGAGACTCCGAACGAGGAGGATTATGCATCCAACTATAGAGATCATTGACATATCTTCATCTACAATAATAGAACTGAATTAATTGATCAATACAAAAAGATATTTGAAATCTGGTGGGATCATCAATTGAATCGATCCAGTTCCATTGATTTGAATGAGATTCCAATTAGGTTAAAAAATCATGCTAACACTACGATTTGAACTAACGTTATCTTCTTTTACTGATCTAAATAGTTGTCCTGACTGATCCAAAGACGTTGTGCTCATCAGAGGCCTTCACTTTGGTCTGACTGGAGCCTGTCCTAGATTAGAAATAGGGTTGTCTTTTTTGATTAGATAATACTAGTCATTTTTGGTCATCTCTATTTTCTCATCCTTTAACTTTGATCAAAAGATTGACTTTTGACTGGTCAACATATTGACCATTGATACTTTGGACTTCTGTTCCACGTGTCACGCACCTATTGGAGAAGCTGGTGGAGGCTTGTCCTCCGCTACTAGAACCTAACAAGGAGGAAGGGGGGCACGCGACCCCTTGGATGTGCTCAGTTTGAAGAGCCCAGGAGTCCTATTAGTAGGGATCCATCTTCTTTTTGGGATTTCCATTAGAACTTCTCCTAAAGAACGCAAGTTTGACTGATCTTGAGCAACGCATTGAAGGAAGGAATCCAAGAGATCTCTATTCCACCCTTAGATTAGATTTGATCTTCACAAAGGATAGTGATTGGTTGGGCAAGAAGAGGAGTTTGGTCACGTTAGTCTATAAAATACAGATCTGCGCCAACTTAAAAAGTATGAAAATTTCCATGCCCAAGGCTGCTCTCCTTCTCTCCTCCATTGCTAAGTCCTCTTCTCGCTTCCTCTCCACGCCCAAAGGGTGTTTGGGCCATCCAAGTTTGGGTGCAATCCAGATGAGAGAAAGGCCGATAAAAAGCTAGAAGGCTGCGCTGCTGCAAAGGAACAACTGCTGATCTTCGAAGGTATTTTGAAGATCTCCAGATTAGATTCAGATCTAATTTTTGAGAAGTGTGATAGAGAAAAAGAGGATCTCCAAATTCCAATCCCAAGTGATACGGTAGAGCCAGCCTTGCATGGCTAGATTCAGAAATCTTCTGCTGCTTACAGGATATCAATGGATAATAGGATTACCCTACCATCAAAGATAAATTTAAATTTATTTAATTTATCTAAATTTTATTTTTATTATTAGAATAATAAAGATCAAGATTTGAAAATATCCCAATCTGATTAGGATCAAAGAGAAAAATTTTTGAAATAATATCTCTTTGATCCGATCAGATTGAACGATCTAAGTCCAAAAATCAAAAATCTTCCTTATTGTGTATCAGAGCCAATTGGTTTAAAGTATTTAGATCTAATTTTAAATTTATTCTAATTAAAAAATATGAGATTTCAGTGTCACATGAGAATGTTGATCAGATCTAAAATTAGAAAAATTAAAATTAATGATTTGGATCTAAAGATTAGAAAATATGCATGACTAGTTTATAAATAGATAGTTCTATAGAACTCAGTCTTGCATGTTTTACAATTTAATCTGAATTAATATTATATTTTAGATTATTTATTTATCATTTTCTAATATATAATTAAATTATAATAATATCTAAGAAATAGTAAAATAAAATTATTTATTTTGACATCATATGAAATATGATTGATGCATGCTAGACAGTTTGTAGAAATAGTTCTACACTAGTTTATCTAGATTAAGTTTTATTGTTGTACCATCAATTTTAATCTAATTTTTTAGATTATTATGAGATAATTAGATCTGAAAAATATGAAATGATCAATACTGAGATGTCTGCAAAATATGCCATGAACTTAGATCTAATTTGTATATGAGAATATAATGATATAGATCTAAAACTGTTTTATAGTATTAACATGTTTCCTGATTAAGGCATTCCTCTTGACCGTCTGGTCAAATACGAACGAGAAGGATTTAAAGGTTCCCCTCCTCCCATCCGATGGGTGTGTTCTTTATGATGTGTAGGATGCTGCGCCGTTCAATCTTTAATCGAAATCCAAAACTACATTTCTGCAGAAATTCCTAGATGCCTGAAATCCTAGGATTTTATTGTGCAATATCTTTTATTTATGGAACCTACTAATTAAGAATTTAAAGATTAAATGAAATATTTAATTAGATCTAAAAATTAAGAATTTCAGATCTAAGACATATTCATAATACTAGGTTTGGACCTTTGGTAAGCTCATTAGAGTCTAAGGGATTGACAAACGAATCAAGAGTTGGTTAGATGGAATTCAACAATGCTTAAATTGACCAGCCTAAATAGGATTAAAGTTTGGGTCAAGCATCGGTCACGATCAAGGCCAGACCGAATTAGCTCAGAGGTTAGAGTCTGGATTGTTAGGCTAAACCATTGGTTCTGGGCTCACAATTTGGTGTCTAAGGTAAGTTTGGCACATACGATCGTTTGATTTTTAATTGGAGCTCTCAACCTGAATGCGTTCTTGTACGAGTTAATGGCATATACCTTCCACCGATTCACTTATTGACCATGATCTGTTTAACTCAGTTCTACATTTGAGGTGTCATAATCTGAGTAACCGATGCCACTAAGGTTAGTCATAATTGTTATGATTATGATAAGTCTAGTTTAATGAGACATGAATCAATTCTTCCTAAGAAAATACTTAAATCTGAGGTCTTCGCATCATTGTAGATGTGGGCGGGCCCTTCCGGGTTGATTGTTTCTCCGCTGGATAATAGTGGCTTAGTTGCACCGGAACGAAAAGATGCAACATGTCCTATTTAGGATTGGATGCTAATGGGCTGGAGGATGGTTAGGCGTCAAATATTTTTCGGATACGATGAGAGACTCATTAGAAATCCTTAGTCTGTGGCAAATGGGTGGGTCCTGACTTAACCTAGGAGTGGATCAATATTTTGGATACGGTGAGATTCCTGAATTAGAGATCAAGTTTTGGGTGCACGCATGATTAGAGAATCAATTCGAAACAAGAGTTGCTTCACCTTATTGGCTAACTCCCATGCCCCCCATTTTTTTTTTTGCACGCCACAAAACCCCCCCCCCCTGCGCCCCCCAAAAAAAAAAAAATTTGCAGCTAGAAAACTTTTTAAAATTTTTCTGGGGTTGTGGGTGGTGGCGGAGGGGGTTTTTTTGGGAGGGGGGGTTTTTTTTTTGGGGGGGGGAATTTTGAAAGGGTTTTTTTTTTCCCAGTTTTGGTGAGACCGCCACCACTACGAAATCATTAATCATGAAGATTTTTTGCATCTCTACAAAGGGAGTGTAGGGATCCAAGAATAGTGAAGCTATTATTTAACAATAAAATTTTTAAATAAATTGGTCAGTCATAATTATAATATCTAAACTAGAATTTTTAACTTTCCTATACGAAAATGGTCTACGTCCAATCATTAGGCACGTATCGTGAACACATATAGATTGATCGGACCCAATTTAATAAAGATTGGCCTCAGGAACTACAAATCGTTTTGGATTCTTGAGAAGTCAACCCATGTATTGGATTAGATCCTGCCCACCTTACCATCCGTCCAATCCACTGAATAGTAGAGTATCTTAGAAAAATGGATAGACGACGATAATAAGGCTAGATATTAACATGTTGGGCTCAATGTCTGATGAGCATGGGCTCACATGTCCTGATGGCTCCAGCACAACATGAAGATCGGACTGCTCGCCAAATGTTGGCTCACCCCTGCAAGACAGATGTTTGTGACGAGTCACGCAGCCAAATATCAAGTTGATGAAACAACTTTTTAATGGGCTAAGATGCATGATGGCAGTTCAGTCCAAGATCACTATCTGATGTGATTAAGAACATGGAAGAGCTTGAGAAGCTTGGTGTGAAGTTAGAAACTTTTGGATCTGCAGAACGATTTATTTTCTGGCAATCCTTGACTGATGCATATGGGACAAATTTCCATCATGAATTACACATGGCATTAAACTTCAAAATTTCCTTGATTCGAATTAATAAACATGCTGGTCACGCTGAGCTTTCTAATGAAAGGTTTCTAAAGGCTCAGTTCTTGCTATGGAACGGACTTCCTTCCAAAAGAAGGGGGGGGGGGAGTCTTATGGAAAGAAAAAAAGTGTGAAAAAATAGCGGGTGGGAAGGAGGGAAAGAAGAAAAAGACAGAGCCGAAGAAGAAGGCAGCCGATGACCCCTCAAAGAAAACGGTATTTTCATTACAACAACGACGACCACTGAAAAGCCGAAACTATCCTACTTATCTGGCCACGCTGAAGAACAAGAAAGGAGGTCCTTCTAGAGGTATGCTTCGTTATTGAGTCTAATCTTTATGATTTCTTTTGCATTCCAGTTGGGTGCTTTGACGTCTGGTTCTAGTGGCTCATCTGTGCACTTTCATGAGGATTTTGAGGGGATGCAGGAGGCTTGAGGGATGAAGACATGATCCTAACGCATCGGTAATGGAAGTAAGCGTTTGCTGCAGTGGGCAGTGGGAACATATCCTCTTTGATTACGCATCTGGTTTGACTTAGTTTTGAAAGACTGTTATTATGTGCCTGCAGCTAGCAGGAATTTGATTTTATTCATCTTAGGCACTAAAAGGCTATGTGATTACCTTCTTTAAGGACCATGTAACATTCTTTATGAAAGAAATAAAAATTACAAATGGTTTCTTATTAAACCGATCTTTATCAGCTAACAATATTGATGTAAACCTGTTCTAACTATCGAGAAACGTGAATACCAACGACCTAGGGATAAATCCAAATGAATTAGATATCTAATGGCATCTTAGATAGGTGATATAGCAGAAAGATGGATTCAATAAATTGGAGAAATAGGCTATGAGTCCATTGACTTTCGAATCATATCCAACTTGTGAATCTTATCTTCAAGGCAAAATGACCAACTTCCTTTTGTAGACAATGGGGAAAGGGCCACAGATCCTTCCTTGCCCTAGTACATATTGATGTGTGGGCCCATTTGATGTGCCGGCTAGAGGCAATTTTTGTCTACTTGATTATCTTTATCAATGATCTGTCTAGGTATGGGTATGTGTACCTTATGAGACACAAGTCTGAAGCTTTTGAAAAGTTCCAAAGAATTCAGATATGAAGTAAAAAATAACTGAAAAACCCATTAAGGTTCTTCGATCAGATTGAGGAGGTGAATACCTTGAAAGCCCGAAAATTCTTAGACTATCTTAAGAAAAGATGGCAATAGTCTCTCAATGGACTCCACCAAGAACACCTCAACTCAACAAAGTTTTTAAAGACCCTAGAGAAATTCAAACCTCTATTGGATATTGTCCGATCCATGATGAGCTTTCAACAGCCCCCTCCCTAATTTCTTTGGGGACACTCATTGTTAACTTTCGATTATCCTATTGAAATAGGATTCCGCCTCTAAGCCCCCATTCCCTACCATATTGTAATGAAATATGGCACAGTAAGAAATCAAGTCTGGTCATCTCAGAATTTGGGAGTTGTTTCAGTCATCTTAAAAGATACAAGCGGCAAGTTAGAGTTTAGGTCCCTTCAAAGCCCTCGATTCATAGGATATCCTAAAGAGTCATTAGATACTATTTCTACATTCTAGAAGACCACAAATGTGATTATGAGTCAACATGCCATCTTTCTTGAAAAAATAGTTTATCGAAAGATAGCGACATTGGGAAAGCAGATTAAGCTTGATGAGAAGTCTCACAGTAACTACGAGCTAAGGACAATTGGAAATCAAATCAGGTAAGCCAATAAGAACACTAAACTCCTCCACCTCGTAGATCGGAAGAGTTTTCCGTCCTCTGAAAGAATACTTAGGTTTATTTATCAGAGGACATAAGAAGAAAATGTTCCTCATAAGGTCAATGGTGCTCATGAATGATGATCCCAAAACCTACAAATGAGGGTGATATCAAATATCGACTCCGAGAAATGGCCTAGAAGCCAATGGCAAGTCAGAAATTTTGACGTCGATGCAACTCAAACCAGTCTAGACCTTGGTAAGATCCACCAAAAGGATAGTACCTATTGGGTGTAAAGGATCTTTAAAGAGAAAGATTGGTGCAGATGGGAATGTGGAGACATTTCAAGGCTAGCTAGTGGGGCAAAAGGTTATTTAGTCAACGGCGAAAGGCATTGACTATGGGATACCTTTTTCTCAGCTGGTTTATGCTAAAATCCCTCCGCACATTGCTTGTTGTTTGTCAGCCTATTTTTCGAATTATAAATAATGGCAATAGAACAGTGAAAGCAACATTCTTTAACATGGATATCTTGGGAAGATAATCTATATAGAATCAAGCCGGCTAGGTTTCCACCATCTAGTGGATACTGATCACAAGATTTGCACAAGCGCAAAGGTCCATATATGGACTTAAGCAAGCTTATGCTCGGAGCTGGAACACGTCGTTTCAATAATGTAATCAAAAAACATTTGGTTTCATCAAAAATGAAGAGGAACATGTGTTTCTTTACAAAAAGTTAGTAGGAGCACTGTTGTCCTTTTCTCGTATTGTATGTGTGATGACATCCTCCTTATTGAAATGATATTCCATGATGAAAACAATCAAATAAATGGGTTTTGTCTCCAAGAAAATTCTCCAATGAAAGACCTAGGTGAAGTCATCCTTTATTCTAATGAATTAGGTCTATAGGATTAGGCGACCGAATAGGATGCTAGGACTTTCACAAAAGATGTACATAGGAGAAAGTACTAAAGAGGTTAAGTATGAAAAACTCTAAGAGGGAATTAATACCCTTCAGACAAGGGTATTCCATCTTTTCCGCCAAAAAAGATGTACCTAAACACAACTTGAGAAAATAGAACGCCGATGGGCAAGAATCCCTTATGCTTCTACAATATAGGGAAAGCCTTATGTAATGCCATGATATGTAACGACCTGATATAGGCCCATGCTTGTGAGTTGTCACAAGCAGATATCAGTCAAATCCTGATGAAGAATAATTGAACTTTCTGTGAATGTATCCTTAAGTACTTGAGAAGAATAAGGATATGATGTTGGTCTTAGTAACAGAGAATTCCAATGTCCAGGGATTAACACAGACTCGGATTTTTATGTTTCGATGTAGAGTGATCGAAAGTTGACATCTGGGAGTCTATTTCTGTGCAATGGTGGTGCCTGTCAGCTGAAAGAGTTTTAAGCAAACCATGATAGTAAAGATTGCCATTATGGAAGTAGACTATATTGCTGCATCAGAGGCTGCGAGAAGCATTCTGGTAGCATAAAAATTTGCTAGCGAATCAAAGTAACGCCATCAGATGCCCAATTTCCTCTGTACTGTGACAAACATGGCGCCAATAGCCCTTGCTAGGAGCTAAGTCCTATAAAAAATTCAAGTACAGTTAAGCGGTGAACCAACCTCATCCACCGATTACCTCGCGAAGAATTAACGTCGAGGTCCAAGAGAAGTCAACTCCACAAACAATGACGGCCATACCACTTACAAAGCCTTGGGACCCACAAAAATTCGAACGGCCCATCTTGAGAAGATGGGACTTAGACTTGTAGCCATTGGCTTTAGGACAATGAAAGAATTGTTAGATATAATGTGCCTAGAAGCTAGAATTGGTTGACACTTTATAATACACTTCCCCAGGGGCAAAATTTATCCATTTTGACTATTATCAATAAAATGAATTAATTTTCTAATCAATTATGTATTTAGTGTCTGGTGATACATCTTTGAGTTAAATGAATAATGATAATTCATATTTTCAAAGAGTTGAAATTTAAGATATGAATAATCATTATTAAACTCATAAAATGCTCCCGACCATCGGATTCGTCCACGAGGATGGGTGATTGATCCGGAAGGTTGGTGTACAAATCGCTTTCTCTTTAGTAGATGAAGTCTTGAGTTATGGTGTAGAACATCGAAACGAGAGTACAGATACATTGTTAGAGAATTGAGGCACTGAGCATGACCACCTTGAGTGTCATTAGGAAGTCTACCTTTTCGTCATGAAATTGACTCGATGCTGTTAGTGGTTGTGTCTGGTTTCTTTGATTCTGAGAATGCAATCGATAGTTTCACTCTGAGGGTGTTTAATAGTTTTGACTACACATAACTCGATTCTCGCCTAGCCACAATTTGTTGCACGAAATCCTGAGGTGTTATGTTAGCTTTATAGTCATGTTCATTGTAGGAACTGGTATTGCATCAAGATGGAATCTAATCTATCTTGGTGGTAGAGGAGAGCCCTATGAAATTATGAGAATCAAGTTTCAGAAGTGTCCCATGGCATGGGTAGAGTGAAATAATAGAAAGAGTTTTTTTTTTAGGTTTTCCACTCGGACTTGAATTCGAATGATTATATCATATGACAAAAACTAGAGGTTTGATGAGTTCACCTTAAACGCTATCTAATCGGAGCTCAAGATAGAAGAACTTAATCTATAGGTACTATCACAAGAGGTTTTCGCAATTTCAGCTCTGATGGGTTTGCCACCATATACTGCTAGGTGTCACTTGGTGGATTTTGGAACAAATTTAAGAATGATTAAGATTGATCGGATCATTCTAGCTGTTCGAATTGAAGAGTCTGATCCATCGAAAGGAGTTTTGATTGATGTCGAATGATAAAGATCATGACATATCCCATTACCATACAGAACTGAACCTAACTGGATCCACAACACAAATAAGGGTTTGAAATTTGGTTGATCATCAATTGAATCGATCCAGTCAATTGAATCTGAAATGAGAATTCAATTAGATTCAAACAAAAAAAAAATTCGTGCTAGCACTCGATTGAAACCTAACGTTCTCTTTTACTATCCTAAATAGTTATCCTGATGACCTAAAGAAGTTTGTGCTCAATCAGAGGCCTTCACTTGGTCTACTAAGTCTGTCTAGGTTAAGAGAAGGGGTTGTCTTATTTTATAAGATAATACCCTATCATTTTTTGATCATCTACCAGCATTTTCTCGTCCTTTGACTTTGGTCAAAAGGTTGACCTTTGACTGGTCAAATGTTGACCCATTAACACTTTGAACTCTGTCCAAGTCCACGCACTTATTGAAGGAGCTGGAGGACCTTGTCTCCCCTGCAGAAACCTGGCAAGGAGGAGGGCGTACGCTACCTTGGCGTGTGCCCAAGTTTGAGGCGCGCCAGGAGTTCCTGTTGGAATAAGGACTCCATCCGTCCTTTTTGCGATTCCGATTAGACTTCTCCTAAGAATCAATTTAACTTGGTCTTAGGTGCCATCTAAGAAGAAATATAGGAACTCTATTCCGACCAATCAGATTTAAGATCTGATTTCACAAAGGGGTTGTGATTGGTTGGAAAGAAGGAGTTTTGGATGCACGCTTAAGTCTATAATAAGACCCTGCAAACCCAACGTAAAAGTAAACTTGGAAAACAATTTTTCCAAACAGTTAGGTGGAGTGAGAAGTAGTGATAAGCCGT